>PVJA010009538.1:0-17318 GCA_004027025.1 Myocastor coypus
CACGGAGCTATCTCCCCAGCCCCTCCATGTTCTTCTTGACTTGATGCTTTGTGAAGAGGAATCTGCCATTATTCTGATGGATTTTCCTTTAAATGTGATCTGTTTCTTTTCTTTAGCAGCTTTTAGTATCCTGTTCCTGTGCTGAATTTCTGGGATCTTGATTATTGTATGTCTGGGTGTAGTTGTAATTGAGTTGATGTTATTTGGAGTTCTATATGCTTCTGTTACTGAATGTCAAATTGTTTCCCCATATTTGGGAAGTTTTTTGCTATTAGTTCCACATTCTTTTTTATATTATAAAGAGAATCATAATATTAAATCATAATATATAAATCATAATATAATTATGGAATTTTATTCTTAGTAAACATACTAAGAATATGTTTGACTCCTTCATTCTCACTGATGGCTATTAATGTTACATTGTTCTTCTTTGCATCATGCTGCAGATGTTAATTTTTTTTAGACTAGGAATTGAACTCAGGCCCTTGTGCTTGCCAGGCAAACATTTATTCTACTGAGCTATTTCCTCATCCCCATCCTAGTTGTTCTCAAGTTATCTTTTCTTACCTTTTCACTAACTGCAATGGTATCTTTAAGGTCTGATAGCCTATTTTTACTTTCGTGCAAATGGTTTTGCCAGCTTGTGATTAAGGTTTTAAGTTCCTGTATAGCACTTTGAATCTGCTTCATGCATTCTGTTGCTTTCCTATACTGCTCATTCAAGGCTTCTGTAATTTTTTTCTATTCTCCTCTACTTTCTTACTTTCTTTTTTTTTTTTTTTTGTCTTTTTGAGACAGGGTCTCTCTATGCAGTTCAGGCTGGCCTTAAACTCACTTTTGTAGCCCAGGCTGGTCTTGAACTTGCACTGATCCTCCTGCCTCAGCCTCCCAAGTGCTGGGATTACAGACGTGCGCCACCACGCCTGGCTATCTCCTCTACTTTTTAAAAGTGTCTTCTTTAGAAGCACTTAGTACTTCTTTCATTACAATTTTCATTTCTTTATTTCAGAAATCATTTCTCATCTGATTTCCTCTATACTTTTCTGCAGTTCTTTACTTAAAATACTATTATTTCAGAGATTTCAGGTGTGTAGTTTCCAATTTCTTCTATGCTATTGTTTCCTGTATTTGTTCTGGGTGATCTTGTGGCCTGAGATTGCATTTTGCTCCTTCTCTTTGTCATTTTGGATAGCCCTGTCTTCTGACCTTTGGTGTAGAGCTTTGGTAGAGTTCTTACCTTAGCTCCAGGTCCGGATCTACCAAGCTGAAACTGGTCCAGGTGGGTGTGGCTTGGGCCTGGCTTCTGAGCTCTACTTTTTCCTGCTGAAGCCCTTGGAGGTGAACCTGCTGTGTTACTCTGGCAAGATGTTCTGCCCCTGGATCAGCTGTTTGGGTTTTGCCTCTAGTCTCTCTGCAGGGAGTTCTGCTGCAAGTTTCCACACCAGGCATGCCTGATGAATGAAGTTCTACTCACATGCTGGACCTGGGTGTTGGGTCCAATGAGTTTCCAGGGGGCCCTGGGTGGTCCCACTCACAGGCCAGGCCTGGGTGCTGGTTCAAATCCAAAGTCAATTGTTGAAGGAAAAAAGATCAAACTGCTAAATGCTGGTGTAGTTTGAGTTCAGCTGACCCTCCGTGTTATTTGTACATCTTTCTGGTGTTTTGGCTAGCCTGTCCTCTCTGTCTGAAGTCAAGATTCCAGACTGATCTCTCTCATCAAGCCTACTCTTTTATCAGGATCTCCCTCACTCTGAGGTGGCTCATAGGAGGGCTGCTGAGTCTTCCCGGGAAACCTGGGACATTTCCACTCGTGATTCCCTATTTCTTTTATTTATTTATTTATTTATTTATTTAATTTTATTTTATTTTTTAATTTTTTTATTTTTCAGGACCAGGGTTCAAACTCACAACCTTGCACTTGGCAGGCAGGTACTTGTGCCATGGAGCTATCTCCCCAGCCCCATGATTCCCTATTTCTCTTCAGTGCTTTGGCCTAAACAGTGATTCCCATCCTCAATCTTATGTAGTCTCTCATTAAACTCATTACCTAATGTCAGTATCTCCCATTTAAAAAATAAAAAAAAAATTTAAAAATAAAATCTCTTAGTCCTCCTGTGTTCCTGTTTCCCTGTAACTAATTGTTCTGACCTCATAGCCCAACTCTTCGAATTTCAGCCTATATTAAGTGATCATGCTCCAAACTACTGTGCTTGAACCTCTGCCCTCAGTTAGGTCAAAGGCAGCCTCTGTCTCCACTGTCATCTTTATTCTCTTTGGCTGAGAGTCTCAGACCTAGATGACTGATGACCTGTTTTAAGTATTTCTTTTAAAAAAAAAGATTTCTTATGTCATCCTCAATTACTCATCAGTAAGGCTTTGTTCAGAACTAAAGCCTGATACTCACTAAGTTGCAGGGGAATCTAGGAAAGGGCTTAGCTACGTGCTGCACAGAACAGAGCAAAGGGCTTCAGCTGCCCAGAGCAGCAGTAATGAGATGGCAAGGGATGATAGCAACACACTAGAAGAGATGCAAATGACAGCAAAAATAGAACATGTGCACATGTGCAAGGACGTCCAAAAATATATGTAGAGCTCTTGGGTTGGCCCTCTCTGCTAGGCAGGATGACATCATCTCTGGAATGCCAGTGTTGTTCTTGTTGAGGAGTTCATACTTTAGCTAAGAATCACTGCTAACACACACACATTTTCAGGGGCTTTGAGAGGATGAGAAGGTATTCTTTCTAAGGCCTGCTATGATCACATCATCCCTCTCCTGAGCAAATAGGGATCATGGTCCTTGCTTTTGTCATGTGGAAACTATTGTGGCTGTGCATGCTGATTTTGAAAGATCTTTCTGGCTGTATATTTCCAGGATTTCCCTGTCTTATGCTCCAGATTCTTTAGTCTGAAATTGAAGGTCCCAGCCAACATGACCAAAAAAGTAGGTGGAAGAAGGCTTACCTCCCAAAATTGGCCTATGAGAGCTCGCCCCTCTAAAATTCTTGGTCTGCTGGTCTTTGGCTTTTCTTTGATTTAAAAATTTTTTTCTTTCACTGTTTCTTTCTATTGGAGTACTGTAGTGGGCTGAATAATAATCTCCCTGAAAAAAATATGTATCAATCCTCAGAATCTGTAAATATTACCTTATATGACAAAAACTAAGATGAGTCTTAGTTTCTGCACCCTTAGATGTGATAGAGTTGAAGATTTTGAGAGGAGGAGGGGTTTATATTGGATTATCTGGATGGGTCCCTATTACAACCACAAGAGTCCTTAGAAAAGAGATAAATGTATATATATAGAGAGATTGAGAGTGAGATTTGACACAAATACACTGAGAAGGCCTTGTAAAGATGGAGCAGAGTGCATTTAATGTGGCTTTTTGTTTTGGGTGGTACCAGGAATTGAACTCAGGACCTTGTGCTTGCCAGGCAAACACTTATTCCACTGAGCTATCTCCCTAGTCCCCCCGGGTGCTTTTAAGATGTGGCCCTTGAAGATGAAAGTCACACCCAAGGAATTTCATTGTGAACAGAAACTGGAAGAGATAAGGGCAAATTCTCCCCTAAACTTTCCAGAGAGAGTGGTTACTGTCACGCAGTCTAGTTGACTTTGACTCATAGACTTCAGAATGGTGAGGGAATAACCAATCCTGTGGATTTTGCTATAATAACCACAGGAAGTAAAGACTGATGCCCTGAGCCTTCTCCTGTCTTGGGGTGTAGAATCTGCCTTTTGGGCTCACCTCAAATCCTGTAGTTTCTATACAACTTCAGCGGAGCAATTTTCCTTGTACCTTCTGAATATAAGGTTCACCTAGCATCTTAGCTATAAGCTCCTGCATCTCATTGTTTATTCTTAAGCAAAGCACCAAGTTAGGAATCATAAATGGTAGGAACAAGGGAAAGAGAAAAGCGTTGAATGCGTCAGCAGGTTAAAACATCTTCTCAAATATTCATAAGGGTGCCTCAGGGGACTGTTCATGAGAAGTCTGACAATATCACTAGGCTGGAGCTGTGGGTGCGGGGTGGGCATGTGAGCCCCGATGAACTTTTGAATGGAGGGAGTCCCATCATGGGTGCTACACCTTCCCAAGTGCTGGGTTCAGCAGGGTACCTGCACGGAGGCTCAACCCTGATCCTGCCCAAGTCAGTTATAATCAATGTAAATGGCTTATCAATAGCTTTGGCCCCATATTTCAGGAACTGAACTTCCAGGCTGTGTGGTGCATTCATAACAGCTGGCTGTCTGCCTGCTCTCCCACATCTCTAAACTAATCCCAAACAAAGCCTTTCCTCTCTTTGAACTAGCATCATTTATAAAGCTGAGCATTCGACAAGTTTTTGCGCTGTTTGGTTTCTTGCCCACCAAGTTACTTCCTTCTGAAGCCCTGGATCCTGCCTGAAACTTTGCCAGTGGCAGAGGCTGTGTTAGCTTCTATAGACTCCAGCTCCTTTGTGCACAGGGATAAGTCTAGGCAGATGTACTTCTGATGGCTCTCTGGGGAAACAGAACCAATAATATACAGAGATAAATATACAGATATGTGAGATTACTATAGAAACTGGCTCAGAGATTACTGAGGCCACAATATGACAGCGACAAGATGGCGAACCAGGAGAGCTGGTGGTCTAGTTCAGCCTTGGGCTGGAGGTGAGAGAATCAGAGGACAGGATCAAGACCGAAAACCAGGAATTTGAGTGTGTCATAGAAAGAGAAGATGGGTGTCATTGCTTGGGGCAGGGGCATATGTGGGGGGTTTCACTTTTCTGTTTTGTTCAACATTTTATTCTAGAGGAACCCTCAGTGAATTAGAGGATTTCCATGCACATTGGTGAGGGGTAGAGTGCACTCTCAGATACACACCCAGAAATAATGTTGGACCTGTGACTTGGGCACCTCTTAGCCCATTCAAGTAGACATAAATTTAGCCCCCAGGATTCTGTTGGATTGTCTGGAGTGGCATAGTGCCTGGGGCTCTCACAGACTGGGCCGCTCTCCACCTCACAGAATAAAAGTTTGTAACCATCATTCAAGCAACAATGTTCATTGCCTACCACAGGGACCACAGTATGATCCCCGGCACCACATGCTGTGCCATGCCAGCCCCACCCCCAGGGCAGGCTGAGCTGGCGATAACATAAATAAAGTTGTTTTTTGTTTTTTTAAAAAACAATGCTATTGTCTAAATAGCAGAGACTGGGCCCAGCAGGATGGGTCAGTGGTCTAAAGTGCCTGCCTAGGAAAGCTTAGGCAGCTACAGGGACTGTGGTTCGATCCCCAGCACCACATGCTGTGCCAGCCCTGCCCTCAGGGCAGGCTGAGCTGGCCATAAAAATAAACAAACAAAAGTTCTGAAACAAGAATAAATAAATAAATAAATAAATTTTAAAAAATGAAAATCAACTATAAAAATTTAAAAAAAAAAAAAAATAAATAGCAGAGACTGTAATGTAGCCAATGAAAGCAACGAGGTACTGCCGGGCGTGGTGGCGCACGCCTGTAATCCCAGCACTCGGGAGGCTGAGGCAGGAGGATCGGTGTGAGTTCGAGACCAGCCTGGGCTACAAAAGTGAGCTCAGGACCAGCCTGAACTGCAAAGCGAGACCCTGTCTCAAAAAGACAAAAAAAATCAAAAAACGAGGTAGCTTCTACAATTACCTGCCCACCTCATCTACCTTTTCCTGACATTGATTTTTGGGGCAGCAGCCTTTCTCCATCCTAAATCTGTCCAGCTTTCCTACTGAGGTCCATCTCCTCCTGAATAGATCTACTACTTCATTTGGTTAAGAACAGGAGTTAAGGGTGTGCTCTTTGGCATTTTACTTCTCCTGAGTGTGTTTTGATTTCTGCTTCTCTAGAATTAGTGTAACAACAAAGCATACTTCCCAGGGAGATCAGGACGGTGGCATTTGATTCTAGCCATCAAGCATTATCTCCATAAGGAATTGTGCTGAGGGATCAATACACAGAAGTGTTTCTGATAGTACCTCTAAGTAACTAGTGGGCTACACACTAGAGCAGTACTTATTTACTGTTTCTCCAAAATCTCAGTCTTTTTTCTTGGCTAATCCTTACGATCCTTGCTGAAAAAAAAAAAGCCACTGAGAAGAATCGGTTACTAAAATCCAGATGGTATCTATATGGAATAAGTACTAAAGTCTTGGATACTAAAGAACACTAGTGACTGTGTCACTGGGAGCGTGGTGCGTGGCTTCCATCTCCCAAGTAGGACCACTAAGTCTCTGACCCTTTTAATCTTCCATAAGAAAAGGTGGCTTCCAAGACAGCACAAGATCCTTCCTGTTGCTGGCAGGGTAGGCAGGCTATGTAATTTTCAGACTTGAAAGAAACAGTCTGCTCAGAGTGTGAGCCAGGCTGTGCTACCAAATCTAGATGTGGTGCTCCTACAGTGAGGCCAGCGGGGGTTCTTGCTGATGCGATGACTGCCCTATGGTGGGAAAGGCAGATTTGTGAAGGAAAAAGGTCTTTAGGAATAACTGAAATTCTAAGCAAGTAGTTCTTATTCTTCTTGCCCTCCCCTCCCCCCACACCCCGTATTTGGTACAGGGTCTCACTACACAGCTTGGACTCATCGTGAGCCTCCTGCTTTCAGCCTCCCCAGCACTGAAATTACACATGTGAGCCATCACACTGGTCTTGGTGGCAGGGTCAGCGAACCCTAGTGGCAGGGCCAGCACACCTTATGGTCCTAGGGATCAAACCCCAGTCCCTGTGCTTCCCTGAACAGGTGCTTAGGCTGGTGAGATGGCTCAGTAGTCTAAAGTACCTGCTTAGGCAAGCTTAGGCAACTGCAGGGACCGAGGTTAGATCCCCAGCACCACATGCTGGGCCAGCCTCAGCCCCAGGACTGGCTGAGCAGGCCATAACATAAGTAAATAAAGTTTTTTTAAAAATCAAGTTAAAAAAAAAAAAGCAGGTGCTTAGTCTGCTGAGCTATCTCACTGGCCTTTCTTGCCTTTTGACTTCATTTTCTAAATAAAGATCCCCCTAAACTGAACCTATTTAACTACTTGCTTTTGTGTATCTTAGACACTTTCTATTGTGAGGTGGGAGGAGAAAGGCGAGAGTGTGTGCGTGTGTGATGTTTTTCTTTTTTTATGCATTTGATACATGGTCTACAGGGTGTTTAGGGTCTCACTATACAAATTGGATGCGTAGTGATCCTCCTATTTTCACCCTCCCAAGTGCTGAGATTACAGCCACATGCTCCCACACCCAGTCTCAATTGCCATCTCAGGCCACCCCTGGGGACTGGGCCAGCACCGCATGCCGGGGATCAAACCCCACATCTGCCTAAGCAGGCACTTTAGTCTGCTGAGTTATCTGGTTTTCTCTCTCTCTCTCTCTCTCTCTCTCTCTCTCTCTCTCTCTCTCTCTCGTGTGTGTGGTATAGGGAATGAAACTCTGGACCTTGCATTTGACAAGCAGGTGCTTATGTTGCTGAGATATCTCTCCTGCCCGTGTGTGTGTGTGTGTGTGTGTGTGTGTGTTTCTAACAGCTGCTTCTTTCTTCTTTTTCTTTTTTTAGCTTTTTTTTTTTTAAGAATTTTTTATTTTATTTATTTTTTTCTTGTTTCAGAACCTTTGTTTGTTTATTCACTCATTTTTATGGCTGGCTCAGCCCAACCGGAGGGCAGGGCTGGCGCAGCATGTGGTGCCGGGGATTGAACCACGGTCCCTGCAGCCACCTGCAGGTGCTTTAGACCACTGAGCTATCCTGCTGGGTCCCTTTTTTTAGTTTTTAAGGAGAGTACAAAATCATATTAAAACAGGAAAATTACAAGTGATATAGAATTTCACTAAACAAAATAACATGAATTCCACAGTATTTGTTGTATTGCATAGTATTGTCTTCAAATTAGTTGTTCATATTGGCAGATACATACATGCAAAATTAGAAGAAAGAAAAAATATATAAGAAAGTAAGGAGAGAAAAAGGAAAAAGAAATGAAAAAAGAAGTCAAAACAAATGAAGGATTAACTAACTGCTCCTGCCAGCAGAAATCCACAAAACACTGAGAGGATTTTGAAACCTTGCTTTTTTATTAAAGACTACAAAGCATGAGGCTTCTTCTGTATGGCTCTGCATTAATACACCCAAGGAGGCATGCTATCAATGCAATTAAAGGAAACACTTTTATGGACCTAAAAACCTGAATTTGGATCCTCATTCTGCCCTTTACTTCCTGCTTGATTCTGAAAAAGATTACACAGTCTCTGTACGACTTTGCTTCTTTCTTATCCGTAAAATGGAGTAAGTATGTGCATATTTTAGGCTACTTTCAAGGATTATAGAGAGCAAATGACACAGAATAGAACCTGGCACATAGTGAGTGTTCACTAAATGTTACGTCTCATTTTTCTAATATAATATCTTTACAAAAGAGCTAAGGCTCTGGAGTAAAACACTGACCTATGTCAACAGAGTAGTGGCTATTATAAAAAATAGCAGGTAGCCTTGCTCATGTTTCTTTAAACATTAATCAAGGCCTTGGCAAATATTAAATGTTACTGGGTAACTATACAAACCATGAGTTACACCCAGGTAAGGCTTGGACTATGCCAAATCCTAGAAGTGAGTGTGCTAAAGCTTCCTGCCATCCTGGAGCTGAATTTATCAGCTGGGATCAAATGATTTTTTTATTACTTTTCCACAATTTACTTTTGAGCCCTTTGGTGGCATTAACATTACTTTTCAGTCACTGAGCTACTAGGTTCAAGAAACTTAAGTCTTCTTTTTTAACCTGAGGGGAAATTCCAAAGAAATTCTTATTTAGCTTGCTCACCTGTGGTACTTTGGGGGTTAGCAGCTATTTCTTCCACTGCATAACTGAGCTACAAGGTCAGATTAAGGATGTTAAATTAAACAGAATGTGGTATTGGAGATCGTGGAGTAGAGAATTAGCAGTCAATAAGAGGCCAAAGCCAGAAGTCTTAATGAGTTCATAGTTGGAAAATAGTATGAGGAAATGAATTAACTACCTGAAGCCTCTCTTGTGATGTAGATCTAAAGTGTCCCTCAAGAATCTCATGCGTCTGGCTGAGGCACACCTGGTGAAAAGAGGCAGGTCAGCGGGGACATGAACATGAAGGTACGCTCTTGTCTCTGGTTCCTCATCTCCCTGTCTGTTTCCTGGCTGCTTTGGGGCTGTCCTCTGCCTTGCCCTCCCATCATTCTATCTCTGCCTTGAGCCAGCTACCCGTGCACTGAACTCATTGCAAACTGTGAACCAGGTAAATCTATCCTCTAAATTTTGGGCATCAGTATTTTGTCCCACCTACAAAAAAGTGATAAATACAGACTTTTTTCTAGTTATGTAGAAGAGAAGGAAGAATAAGAGGAGAGTAGGCAGGTGACCCCACATGGTCACTGTGACCATTACGTGTATCCTGCTGAAGTGTCTAAAATGTTAGCATCTTTGTGCACTCCCTCCGTCACTCACACTTCCCATCCTGTCTATCCACTGTATCATCCAGAACTGCCTTAACTAAAAGGCTGGCAAAGGGGCAAGTGCTTCGAGAGCACATTTTATCTGACTGAGGACCCTGTAAGCAGATATGAGGAGTGAATCAAGAAGAAGGGAAGTGTTGGTGCTCAGAATGTCATAAGGAGGCTCTTAGCTTTTCTATTTTCTCCACATCCTTGGATTACCCACTTTGCTAGTCTTTTTCTCTGAGAGCCTGATCCAGTGGCCCCATCGCCTGGCAGGTGACTCCATCCTCTAAGCCAGTGAACAGATTCAGGATGGACATCTGACCCAAGCTCAGCCAGCCAGGTGCTCTAGGGGTTGGGAATCCCAAGCCACTGGATCCCTGCCAGCCTGTTGTTTGAGGGGGATGTGGCGCTTAAGTGATGATTTCCTGCCATGAGAGCGCTGTGGCAGAGCAGGCATGCTTCACGTCTGCCTCGCTGGGAGTAGCAAGGATGAGGTCACATAGCCTCTGAGAAAGTAGTTGCCTTGGAACTAGGAATTCCCTAGAAACCAAAAACATGCCAAGAGCTAATTCTCAAGCTAGTATCCTCACTTACGTTATGGAAAATAATACTAGTGTACTATGGATACGATTTATGTTTTAAAGCTAGCCTGGGTAGGGGGCCGGCAGGATGGCTCAGTGGTCTAGAGCACCTGCATAGGAAACCTTGGGCGGCTGCAGGGACCGTGGTTCGATCCCCAGCACCACATGCTGCGCCAGCCCTGCCCTCAGGGCAGGCTGAACCAGCCATAAAAATAAATAAACAAAAGTTCTGAAGCAAGAAAAAAATAAATGAAATAAAATAAAAAATTAAAAAATAAATAAAGCTAGCCTGGGTAGACTTCTCTTAGCCTGTAAAAAACAAACATAGACAATTCCTAACTATTGGTGATTAGACTTAGCAGTTTTTTGGGGCTAGGGAGATAGCTCAATAGAATAAAGACTTGCCTGGCAAGCGCAGAGCCCTGAGTTTAATCCCCAGTACCACAAAAGAAGCAAACAAACAAACAAAAAAACAAAACAAAAAAAAAAGTTGCAAAGACTTAGCAGTTTTTAACTTTAGGGTAGTATGAAAATAATACATGTGCAGTTGAAGCTAAGCCTTGGGGTTGGACCTCTTCCCAGGCTGGTGACGATGTGCAGTAAGATCCTCTCTTACAAAGCTGGCAATCATGGCAAACCACAGTTTCCAGGGACACCGCACGACATTGAGGGGAAGCAGGCATTCTGTACAGTATTCCTGCTGCTCAGCTAAGGCATTTGGGACATTCAGGGTAGTAAATACACTTTCAACTTACAGTGTTTTCAACTTGTGGTGGAACATCAAAACATAGTCATATTAAAGTGGAGGAAATAGAGCTACTAGCACCTACTTCGGAAGAGCTTTCAGAGATTTATCCTGAGGTTCAGGACCCCAGGGAGTTCATGATTTCAGGGAATAACTCTCAAATAAGGACATTTCAGACATCAAAACAAGCTAATGAATTGAGATCTTCCTGCTGTCCTTGGAGTCCACAGGCAGCAGCATTCTGTGCTGTCTTCCTAGGCTTGGTGGGAATTCTAAAGGAGCAAGTATGCCTAGGTTGTCCATGTCACCTGCAAAGCAAAGAGCAACTAGCATCTAGGATTTCATAGACAAGAGAAGAAAGAAAAAAAGAAGTGAAATAAGAGGGAAAAAAGAGAGGGAGAGAGACAAAGAGAAAGAAAGAAAGAAAGAAAGAAAGAAAGAAAGAAAGAAAGAAAGAAAGAAAGAAAGAAAGAAAGAGAAAGAAAGAGGAAGGAAGGAAGAGAAAGAAAGCAAGAAAGAAAGAAAGAAAGAAAGAAAGAAAGAAAGAAAGAAAGAAAGAAAGAAAAGAAGGAAGGAAGGAAGGATCAAGGTGGAATTTGATAGCCTAGGCTGTGAACCTTGTCCTTGGAGGCCCTCCTCTCCTGGAAGAAGAATGAGGCTTGCTGAGCTGGTGTGCCTCCTCCCCTGCTGGTGAGACTCCAAACAAGTGAGGAAATGACTGAGGGAAAACAGAGGGAAAGAGGATCCTTGTTACATAGCAGCAGAATAGTGCTCAATACTATCTCCTTTATAAGGTGGAGGTCCAAATTATAGTTATGGGCCACTCACTTCCTTTAGCCTGCAGGTCTATTGAGAGAGGAGAAACACTTCCAAGGAGCTGGACTACACTCAAGGAGCCTCATTCCTACCTGCAGTGGGCCTCATGGCAAGATGCCACATATTCTGCTGGTTCTGCAAGGATTAAGACATCTGGGGTCACAGGGAGGGAAGTGTACTTTGTGTGTGGTAAGGAGGAGACTTGCTTAGGACCATGAGTCACCTCTGGGAGTCTCAATCCATCACCCTCCTTATGTTTATACCCTGACTATAAGGTTGACCATATAACTAATAGGCAATCAAAACATGATGGTATATGGCTTTTAAGGATAGCCCAAGTGTAGTATTATTCCCTCTCACTCTGTCTCCTAGGTCGCTCATAATGGGGAAGCTGCATAGTGAGCCATGATGTCACTCATTGTTCCATGGTGGGGCCTTTGTGGGAGGAACTAAGGCCTCCTTCCCTTAACCAGAGTCATGTAAATGATCCACTTGAGAAGCAGATCCTCCAGCTACCCAGTCTACAGCTGCCAACAGTCTGCCACCACCCGCACTGTGACACTGTGTGAGAGAGCTTGAGACCAAAGCAGTCCCTGGGCACTCCTGGATTTCTCATCCCAAGAATCTGAAATGATAAGGGCTAATCACTTTACAGTATTAAATGATAAAGTGATTTGTCATGTAGAAATTAATAACAACCAGAGTCTGTGCTTTCTGGTTCTATGATGCTATTACTCTTTTCCTCCCCTCTGTCTCCTTACCTAATATGCCATAATAAAAATATTTTTAGAAATCATTCTTCATATAATAGTGAAAAAATCAACTCCTCCATCCCTGTGATCACAGTATTTTGTTACTTATCTTTGTCTTAAAGAGACATGAGAGGTAAGCTTAAATCAGGGACTTTCACCTGACCAGAATCACATAAGGAGTAGGAACTAACAATGTTCTTCAGTTTATATCTACCAGTGAACAAAATGAGGTTCACCTTAGGAAACTAGTGCTCCTAGATTACATTGCACAGAAAGAATAGGCCTAAAACATGAAATTTGGTCTCAAGAAATGACAAGCTCCACAGAGGACACAGCCGCAGAATAGAAGTCACAACAGGAGAAATTTCCAGATGGGAGGACAGTGGCTCTGCCACCCATTCATTCCAGGCCTGATGGCATGGCCTACCCAAGACATTACATTCTCCATGTCACTCCATATGATTCTGACTTAACTCTCACACGGTAACTTGTCTTTTTGTCTATGTAAGAGATAGCAAATCTTCTGGGAACACAAAGCACAGAACATCTCTAATATCTAGTATCCTAACTTGGTTAGATACATTAACCCCAGCCATACTGATAGCCATATTGTAAGAATGCAATAAATGCAAACTATGATAAAATGAGGCACTAAAGATACTTAGGGAATAATACAATTAACAAAATGACAATTCTCATACTATTTCTCCTTAGCACCCACATGTCATTCAAAGTCCCACCCAATTCTATGAAGATTTGGAATCTGTTCCACTGCACTGGACAGTGAGGACATTGCTGGGCAGTTCAGCTGGGCTTTATGAGCAATGCTTAGGTTAAACACAGATAAGTTTCCAAACCCTTCAAATGGCTGCTTTACACATAGCCTTAATATCCCGCCTTCCCATGGTTCCTTGAGACAGTGTTTGTGATGTCCTAGGCTGACTCTGACACCAAGAACTCTGGGAAATTGTCTGGCTTCATGTTTCTCTAATATCACTTCTTTATTTCATAAGTAGAGGAGCCCCACATGCTTTGATTGTCTTTATTCTACTGTCTTTAAACTCTTTGGACTACAGTTGTTTCCGCTATGTTTATTTGTCTTTTATTTTCTTTTTAGGTCAGATCTTTTTAACTGTAAGGATCCATTAGTCTAAGCATGGTCCATTGTAGCTGGGAAGAAAGAGTGGCAGAAATGAGGAAAAGATAGACAAGAAAACAAGATCTTGGGGCCCGGCGGGATGGCTCAGTGGTCTAAAGCGCCCCCTGCTTGGGGAAGCTTGGGTGGCTTCAGGGACCGCAGTTTGATCCCCGGCACCACATGTTGCGCCAGCCCTGCCCTCGGGGCGGGCTGAGCCGGCCATGAAAATGAGTGAATAAACAAAGGTTCTGAAACAAGAATAAAAATAATAAATAAATAAATAAAAAGAAAACAAGATCTGGGTTAGGTGGTGACTTGTCTTCCTGGTTGGCAAGAATCCCCTGAGCAATAATACAGACCTTTTATTTATATCTTTGCAAAGTTAGTAACATGTGACACAAGGTTGCCTAGTGACTAATAGCTGACATTAACCAGTCAGGATGCATATCTCAGAGCAGAGGTAGCTTGACTGCTTTAGGCATCAAGGCCTAGTCCCACCTATACACATTTGACCAATTTTCTAGCTTCCATGACTCAACATATTCCCCTTTTTTGCTTTGTTGTGTCAGAGATGGATGTGCCATTGCAGTTAGAAAAACTGTATTTGGAGAGCTCATTATAGGATCTGCCAAACTTAAAGCCAATCCAAACAGTTTAGGTACTTAAAATCATTAATATAATTCTATACAGTCTAGTAGTCCATAATAGTAAGGAGTTTTCAGTATAGCTGGTAATTGTCAGAAGTTTTTAGTGACTTGAGCCTTTTATAGCTTAGCACATTAATATGACATTACTTTTGACATCTCATGGCTACAATTTTCTGCTGGATGGTAAGGACTAAATTAAAGTAAGACTTGTGTAAATGCAAATTTAACTTTTGCTATCTGACAAGGTCAGCTAAATCTCCTCAGGATTTACCTTGGAACAGTGTGTGTCATCTGAATGAGTCACAGCTATTGCTTGACCAATTTGCTTTCTGTGAAAGCCCAAGAGATTATTTTTCTCTCTAAGTGACTCTCCTTAGGCACATTATATATCATCAATCACTTTCCTCTGTGGCCCCATTATCTCCTTAATCAGAAAATTAGGAACTCAACTGAGTTATAGGATGTCACAACAGAGGTTTTATGTCCTGAGTCATTACTGACTTTGAAGGACTAGAGCCAGAATACTGGCTATTCTTTTAGCCTATTTATCTCTCTTAATTTTTGGTCTCCAAACTTTGTTTGCTAAACATTAGGAAGAGAAGCTTAATAACATTACCCTGTAACAGAGGCAGTAAGCTTAACATTACTGTCTATCTGAATATAAAACACTTTAGAGGGAGCTGATAAGATAGCTCAGTGGTCTAAAGCACCTGCTTAGGCAACCATAGGGACCACGGTTTGATCCCTGGCACCACACGTTGCAGCCCCACCCCCAGAACAGGCTGAGTCAGCCATGACATAAATAAAGTTTAAAAAAACATTTTAGACATAAAATAGAACTATTTTTTTCTAAGAACCATGGATATTCTACTATTTAAATCCTTATAGAGAGCCAACAAGATAGTTCAGTGGCCTAAAGTACCTAGTTAGGCAACTACAGGGACTGCAGTTCGATCCCTGGCACCACATGCTGCTCCAGTCTCAGCCCCAGGGCAGACAGAGCTGGCCACAACATAAATAAATAAAGTTTAACAAATAAAGAAATAAATCCTTAAAGAATGTTAAATTTTACTCAGAAATTTAGAAATCAAAACCGTATACAACATTGTAGCAGAACAATATTGATGACATTTTATAACATACTTAAATTTTCATTTAGACATTACACTTTTGACCAATCATTTCTGTGTAATACATAAGAAACTTTTACCTAACTAGGCGTTGTTAAATGGTATATACATCACAAGTTTTTCTTTTTTGGCACTGAGGATTGAACTCAGGACCCTGTGCTTGCCAGGCAAGCACTTGTTCTACTGAGCTATCTCCCCAGTCCCATCACAAGCTTTTTGAAAAGGCAGAGGTTACCGCAATAAGCAATATTTGTTTTATATTTTGGAAGACTTGTACACTTGAAATCATAAATACACTTAATGTGCTATGAAGTTAACAATAATGAATTACCATACACATGTGAAAACTTTTGCTTCTTAATTTAGTTTTATGCCAAATCCATTTTTAAAAAGAAAACCTAAGATGCTGCGGCTGCAGTCACAAACCGTTTGCAGAACCCATTAGTGCTCCACATCAAGACTGATACCGTCATCACATCTCACGACCTGCACCCCACTAACACATCTCTGTTCATCTGGAATGTGGTCGACCACAATAGGTCTGAAGATTTAGGGTGTGACAGCTGCTATGGTCAAACAGTTGATGTCTATGTTCCACTTGATTCCTACAGGCGACATCCAAGAGGAGTTGCTTATGTTCAATTTGAGGGTGTTCGTGATGCTGAAGATACTTTACATAATTTGGACAGAAAATGGATTTGAGGACATCAGATTGAAATATAGTTTGCACAGGGGATTGGAAGACATCAAATCAAATGAAAGCCAAGGAAGGGAGGAATGTGTACAGTTCTTCATGTTATGATAATTATGGAAGATATAGACTTATAGAAGCAGGAGCTATGAAAGGAGGTGATCAAGAAGTCCATCTTTCGATTAAAATTATAGAAGATCTTATAGTCCTAAAAACAGTAGACCCATTGGAAGACCACAACGTAGCAGAAACCATTCTGACAATGATAGATTCAAACACTGAAATCGATCTTATTTATTTTATTTTCTCTTGTTTCAGAACTTTTGTTTGCTTGTTTGTTTTTATGGCCAGCTCAGCCTTCCCTGAGGGCCGGGCTGGCACAGTATGTGGTGCTGGGGATCAAACCGTGGTCCCTGCAGCTGCCCAAGCTTTCCTAAGCAGGCGCTTTAGACCACTGAGCAATTCTGCCAGGCCCTGAAATCGATCTTTTTCAAGATCTAAATCCAATTCAAGATCACAGTCCAAATACCAGCCCAAGAAAGAAATGAGGGCTAAATCACATGCTAGGTCTACATCTCACACCCAAACTAGAGGCACCTTTAAAACAGATCCCAAAACACACTAGAAGTCTGGTTCAAGATATGAAAAGGAGGGCTGGGAGATAGCTCATTAGAATAAGCACTTGCCTGGCAAGCACAAGAGCCTGAGTTCAATCCCCAGTTCTGAAAAAAAAAAAAAAGATATTTAAAGGAATGAAGGAAAAAAGAACCACCTAGATCCAAATCTCAGTCAAGATCACAGTCTAGATCTAGGTCAAAATCTAGATTAAGGTCTTGGACTAGTCCTAACCCCAGTGGCCACTGATAGCACAAACCATAATTTTTAGATATGTATCATTCATTTACTCATGGTTTGGTATACTTAAATTATCAGGATTACAATGTTGGAATGATGCGTACAAAACATTGGTTAGTTTCCCTGTACCAGACAAAGGTTATAATTAAAATGATATGCTGTTGAGAAGATACTTTTATTTATTTATTTATTTATTTATTTATTTATTTATTTATTTATTTGCGGGACTGAGGTTCAAACTCTCGACCTTGTACTTACCAGGCAGGCACTTGTGCCACGGAGCTATTTCTCCAGCCCAAGAGAAGATACTTTCCTTTTCTTTTCTTTTTTTTTTTTTTGGCTAGCTCAGCCTGCCCTGGGGGTGGGGCTGGCACAGCATGTGGTGCTGGGGATTGACCTTGGTCCCTGCTGCTGCATAAGTGTTCCTAAGGAGGTGCCTTAGACCACTGAGCTATCCTGCCAGCCCCAAGAGAAGATACATTTAAGAGTCCAGTTTGTTT
>PVJA010009538.1:17418-52452 GCA_004027025.1 Myocastor coypus
TTTTTTTTTTTTTTTTTTTTTTTTTTTTTTTTTTTTTTTTTTTTTTTTTTTTTTTTTTTTGTCTTTTTGAGACAGGGTCTCACTGTGCAGTCCAGGCTGGCCTTGAGCTCACTTTTGTGGCCCAGGCTGGTCTCGAACTCGCACTGATCCTCCTGCCTCAGCCTCCCAAGTACTGGGATTACAGGCATGTGCCACCACATCCAGCTTCATACCCATATTTGGTAGAACTGTTTTCCTAGAAATGTAGCTTGCTAATAACATAGAATGATACAAAAATGAGGTTGCAGTCAGGATTGCTCAGAAACATTTAGGTTCAGGGTGGACCTTTATGTTCTTCCAGGTGGGTAGGTTCAGATAATAGGTTATTATCTGATAATAAGCTATTATGATGCAATGTGGAGTAGTTCTTTTGTTAACCCCACTATCTTAGGCAATGATGCCTTTTTTTTTTTTTTCCTGATTTCTATGAATATTTGGAGTAGAAACACATCAGAGAAGCTCCCCTTAAAATTTGAGCAGATAATAGCAGAAATAATTTTAAGGAGAAAAGAATGTTCTTAGTAGTTATGCAAAAATGTAAGGAGCTGTGTTAACATTGTTGCTTAGTTCTCTTACTGCTGTTAGAAGTAAATTTTTTTTTCAGTGTAGGTTTTGTTCATCTGCATGTGTATATAGGGTAAAGGAACTGAATTTTGATGCTTACAGCACTGGGAATGTGCATTTGTGTCAAAATTTGCCTACTTGTTTATGAGGGAAGCTTGATGTTTGCATCTCAGTTTATTTACTGAGGCAAGCTGAAACACAGTACACCTATTCTAGGTGATTCTGTGGTGCCTTGAAATTTTAAGTAATTTTGGAAAGCAGGATTAGTTTAAGGTAGAGCCACATCTCTCGAGTTGCTCTTTATCATTGTAGATTCTGACTAAAAGGGAGGAATTAGTACCTTCAACTATTATAATTTTTTCTAGTATTTCTAAAAGATCCTTTTGGAGACAGTAAAAAAGTGATATCAAATGTCCAGTCTCTTTTCAGAATAAAAGCTAGCATCTTTTAATATCTAACAATGTTTGCTTCTGGATACAAGAAAGAAATACTGCAGGGAGATGATTCCTTTTACAGAATTTCTTTTTCAGTTTTGCTTTTAGAAATCTCGGCCTTGGGCCCAGCAGGATGCCTCAGTGGTCTAAAGCGCCTGCTTAGGAAAGCTTAGGCAGCTGCAGGGACCACGGTTCAAACCCTGGCACCTCATGCTGTGCCAGCCCTTCCCTCAGGGCAGGCTGAGCCAGCCATAAAAATAAATAAACAAACAAAAGTTCTGAAACAAGAAAAAAAAATAAAAAATAAAAATTCTTTAAAAAAAAAAATCTAGGCCTTGCCTGTAAAGAACAAAAAGATGATTTTTAAATATTACTGTTTATGGGATGTGTTTAAAGGATTGATTCTAGAACCTTTTATATTTGATAGTACTTATAGCTTTCATTTCTTCACTATTTGCAGTTAATGTTCATGTTCTGCTATGAAATCATTTATATACATGTTTCTTTAATTTTTTTAGATTTTTCTGGATGTATAGTTTAAACAACAAAAGTCTATTTAAAACTGTAGCAGTAGTTTGCAGTTCTAGCAAAGAGAAAAGTTGCAGGGTTAAACTTTATACTTTTTTCTTACAGATGCTTCTAAAAAGACATTTTATATGTTCCTTTTAACAAATATTATATACAACCTTCAAGACCTCAATGTTTGGATCAAAAAGACCCAGTTTAGTTTCTGCTTGCTGTAAATTAAGCAAACATGCTATAATAAAAACAAAATGAAGGAAGGAAAAAAAGAGAAAACCTTACTGTATTTTTTTTCTTAAAAGCTTTATCATTTACCAATAACCAGCTTATTGAGGGTGTCTCCTAAAAGACTATTGAGATTATTGGGAGTGCCTCATTAATGAAGAAAAGGGTTGGCCATGCCTCTTGTTCATCAATTGGATGCCTCTGTAACAAATTTTTGCTTACTCAGCCTAAACTTTTTGATAAACTATATAAACTGATTTTGATATCACTTAGGCCAGGTGGAAACTTAGGACAAAGCACGATTCTAAGTCTATATCACAAATTGTATTATGAACAAATGATCAAAAAAACAGGAATAGCTGTTTACAGAATGACACATATAAACAAATACTCAGACAAACATCTTTACAAAATTATTAGTACACCAAACTGGCCCATTTAATTTATAGCAACTCTATTACAAATTTTAAAAATTGAAAATAGACTAAGCCAGAGAGATAGCTCAGCAATCTAAAAAGCCTGCTTAGGCAAGCTTAGGCAGGTGCAGGAGACTGAGTTTTGATCCTCAGCTCATGCTGCACCAGCCCTGCCCTCAGGGTGGGCTGACCCAGAAAAAAAAATTGTAAATAGGCTGTTCAGATTTTGTGATTTTTAAATAATCAGAGATCTCTTATATGAAAATTTTAGAAGGAATAAAACATTTTATCTATAATTAATATGCATATTTTGTATTTTTAATCTTTTTTTAAAGAATTTTTTATTTTATTTTATTTTTTTCTTATTTCAGAACTTTTGTTTGTTTGTCTATTTATTTTTATGGCCGGCTCAGCCTGCCCTGAGGGCAGGGCTGGCGCAGCATGTGGTGCCGGGGATGGAACTGCGGTCCCTGCAGCTACCTAAGCTTTCCAAAGCAAGGCGCTTTAGACCACTGAACCATCCTGCTGGGCCCCATGTATTTTTAATCTTAGTATTAGAAAAATTCAGATCAGTTGTTTTGATATATTTTATCACCTATTTAGACCTTAGATTTCCATTTGGGTTAGTTCCTTCAATAGGCCCCAGGTTGGATCTAGCCTCACTGCTCTTAACTTCTCCAGATCTGGCTTCATGGTATAGCCTAACAGTGCTCTCTGAAACCCAAACAGGTTGTTTAGCATTTCCTGGAAAAACACAAGCATTCCCTCTGCCCCAGGTTAGTAGTGGACTGGGTCCCTTCCAGTATGGAGATCTCACCAAAGGACCTTTTGTAACATTTTTTTTTTTTAATCTGCTGGAATTGTCTTTCTGCTACTATACTTTCATTTTTTGTAAAATTTAAAAATTTTAATAGTATATGTTGACAAGTGAAGTTGGATGGATTGATTCCCCTTTTTGTTTTGTAATTGAATTTTGACTATATGGTGAGAAACTTGTATCCTATGTTTTGGAAGAGGAAACCATATGTGTCCTCACTTAACCTAATATGATGTATCTGTGAGAAAAAAAAAAAAATTACTTTAACTTACCTGTACGATAATGACAGTCAATAACACCAGAGAAATAGTCCAAAATCCAGATGGAGCCAATTAATGCTACCAAGTAAAGTGTGGAAACTATGACAGTTTGGGGCACACTGTGTCTCTGTTAGATGGGGTAACCCAAATACAAAAAGGTGCTATAGTTGGCACTTTCCACAAAGCTTTATTCCAGAGGGACTCAGTCCTTCTTGGCAGCTGCCTTCCTCATAGTGGCCAGCACATAGCTCAGTTCCTCTTATTGCAGATGTTCATTGCTTCCCTTTTCTTGATGAATATGAGGGTGTGTTTGTCCTTGGAGACCTTGAGCAGCTCGATGCATGTCACTCATAGGGGGCGAAGCTGCACATTTCCTGGATCACGTCCTGCATGAACGTGGTATGTTTGGTGAGGTGTCTGTGATGGGGGCTGTGCCTCATTTGGCTCACATTCTTAGTCACCATGTGGCCCTTGTTGAGGTTCATTGATGCGGGGAGAAAAAAACTCATCTGGAGTGGATGACCTCCAATAGGGAACCTCCAAATGATATTGGGAAAACTGATCTCCAACCTGAAAAGTACCTGGGATGAGTTTGTGTTCTCTAAAACCAAAGAATGAATTTTAGGAACAAACTGAGGTAATGAGCAGAACATATTTATTGGGAGAAAGAAAGCTGTCCAAGAGAGGGACAGGAGGGGGCTCCTGAGCGGGTGGTCTTCAGAAAGCTGTCTCTTCCAAAAACTTTTATCATGCAAAGCCATGTGGTGGAGCGAGTCTAAGGTGGAAACCATGGAAATTCCCTTAGGTGGGCATGAGGTGGCACAAAACTATGGTCAACCAGTGAAGTTACAAGCACCACTGTTCAGATAAAATTGATTAAAGCCAGTAATGAATGGGGAAGGGAGTAACGTAGCAAGCGGGCATGAATATGGAGCAGGGTCTCTTCCTGTTAGGGGTTGGGATACTGATTCATTTAAGTTCTTTTAACGTGCTTCATACCTATTTAGAATATCAATCCCTGATGTACATTCCTAGGGAAGTATGTGGCTACCTTTTTCTTTTTTAATCTTGATGTCTTCTGGCCCAGAGCTGGGAGTGTCTGCCTCTCGCAAAGCTCTATGGTCACCTTGTCTTTCATCTTGTCTCCTGAGGGCCTGGCCCTGTCTGACTGCCTATAATATTTCTATCTAATTCAGCTTTCTACAACACCATGGCCATGGGATATCACAGAGCCATGGCTACTGTTCTTCAATGGTTCCTGTGCGGAAGGACCAGCACCGTGCAGAACCTAGTTTGTATCTTTTAAAGGTATGCTTGCATAGTGAAGAGCATCACCTAATTGGATGAAGATTTGATGTAAGGTGGAAGAAAATTTATGTGCTAGAAGAATGTCGTTTGTGATATTTTTATTTGAAGGCTTTGTTCAAATACATCACCTCTCAGCAAGTACTTTGAGGAGGGAGAGGCAGAGAGAAGGTGAGGAGGAAGCTCCACATTCAGCAGAACCATTTCTAACATTCACTAAATGACACATTTCAAGCTGAAGGTTTTATCCCAAGATAGGTGTTTATCCTTGTATTTCCTATACAGGTCTTGAATGGGGTTTGTGTGGTGATATCTTACAGGGTAAGACTATCTAGTTCTTTAATAACTTTGACAGGTGATATCCTCCACTCAGTACAGGTTGTAAAACTTACAAGTTTTGCAAAAATGTTTGAAATATACCTTGTTTGTGCCCTGTATACACACCATATATACACGCTCAGTGGATGTTACAGTCCTTGCAGTGGTAATAACCATATATCTGCTATAAGGGGGCAATCTTTGCCTGGCTCTACACAGCAGCGACCTCTTCTCTGCTAGGGTGGCTGGGGTTCCTGGGTCCTGCATGGCAGCATTTGCTGCCCAAGAATGCACTGCACTGAGGCAGTGGGCCTGCAGGGGAACAGCCTGAAGGCTGGGCTCACATGGGACTGGAATGCCAAGCTGTGTGCACTGGCAGCTGTCTATGGACTTGGTGACCATCAGCTGCCTGTGGCCTAACAAGGCCATCCCTGAGGCTGAGGAGCTTGAGACAGGAGGGTGCCCCTGCAACTGAGCGGTGGCTGTTGGGTAGGGGAAGGGGTAGAAGTAGAGGGTGAGAAGTTTCAGCCTCTCCAGTGTGGTCACTGCCTGCAGCCCGTTCAGGATCATGGCAACAGCGGAGGTATTGAATATTGGCAAAAACTCTTATCAGGGTTAAACAAACGAAGTCTATGAATTATTAAGACAGTCCAGGAAAAGTTCTCCTGCAGTCCAAGGACCAGATCATAGTCTGGCACCAGAAATGCAGCCAGAAAGAATCATCTGGAAGGAAAGCTGCCATCTCCAATGAGATTACCGGTTGTATTTTCCAGTTGTTACAGCAGGTAGCAAAACCGCTCTCACCAAAAAATGTGAAGAGACAGCTGTCATTGCACCCCAGTGTGAAAGGATTCCCACTGAATGGGTTTGCAGAAGAATAGTGACTGGTTCTTTTCTCAAAAGAAATCCTGGTGTCAAGGAAGGATTTAAGTTTTACTCCACCTAAGTGGAACTGTTTTTCAAGAATGATGCTAATAATGATCCACAGTGGTCTGAGGAACAGATAACTGCTGCAGAAGTTTGCTTTGCTGGACTCATTATAGGCCAAACTGAAGTGGATATCATGAGTCATGCTTCACAAGCTACTTGTGAAGTACTGGGGAAATCCTGGTTGCCCCAGAACTGTACGCTGGCTGATATGAAGATTGAATTTGGTGTTGATATGACTACCAAAGAAATTGTTCTTGCTGATGTTATTAATAATGATTCCTGGAGACTCTGGCCATCAGGAGATCAAAGCCAGCAGAAAGACAAATGGCCTTACTGTGACCTCAAGGAAGTAACCTCTGAAGGACTCCAGGTGGTAAAGAAGAACTTTGAATGGGTTGCAGAGAGAGTACAGTTGCTTCTGAAATCAGAAAGCCAGGGCAGAGGCCCGGCGGGATGGCTCAGTGGTCTAAAGCGCCTGCTTGGGAAAGCTTGGACGGCTTCAGGGACCGCGGTTCAATCCCCGGCACCACATGCTGCACCAGCCCTGCCCTCGGGCCGGGCTCAGCTGGCCATAAAAATGAGTGAATAAACAAACAAAGGTTCTGAAACAAGAAAATAAATAAATAAATAAATAAATAAATAAATGAATAAAAAGAAAGCCAGGGCAGGGTTTTAGTGTTGATGGGCTCAACTTCTGATCTTGGTCACTGTGAA
Source organism: Myocastor coypus (assembly GCA_004027025.1). Lineage (NCBI taxonomy): Eukaryota > Metazoa > Chordata > Mammalia > Rodentia > Myocastoridae > Myocastor > Myocastor coypus. The sequence goes on from PVJA010009538.1 coordinate 23,963, forward strand.
AAAATCAAGAAGCCTTGTGGAAATTATGAGATTCCCTGTGAACTTCCAGTAACATCTGCCCATAAAGGCCCACATGAAACTCTGAGGATGAAGGCTGAGTATGAAGGGGATAGTGTTGCAATTGCATACATGGTAGCAGCGGACAGAAGCAATGGTTTAGGCCCAGCTGTGTCTGGTAACACTGCATAGCCGGTTATCAGCTGTCCCTCCTCACATCAGACTGGGGAGCTCAGAACATGTGGTCTTCTCTGCTACTATCCAGGTGTCTTAGCTGTTTGACCATACTTTCTACAGAAGGATCAGCTCAGTTTGCTGCTCAGATATTTGGATTAAACAACCACTTTGAATGGGTCAAACTGCGAGCAAGCATATTGAACACATGGATTTCCTTAAATAGGCTGACAAGAAAATCAGAGATTTCAGTTTCTAAGAATGTCAGTTCATTGGGCTAGGGAGTCCTATACATTTCCTGTTTAGCTGCAAAAAAATAAACAAAATAGAGAAAAAAGATTCTTGGTCAGAGAAAGCAAATGAAATTGGTAATGAATAGATGTTTCTCTAGATATAAAAAAGAAAGAAGAAGAAGAAAAAAAAAAGAAGTTGGAGGTGAACACTGGGTACATGAAGGCACCCAGCATTTGGTGCTCCACAGCACTGATTTGCTCAGCTCTTGTATTTTAATGGGGCTCAGGCAAGCCCCAGTGGGAGTTTCTCAGATAAGGCTGACCTTTCTGATCAGTTCTAGTTCTATACTTGTTCTTCCAGTGATGCCTCCAATCATGCTTAGTATAAGGACTACAAGGTTTGTTTGTATGTGTTGTATGTAGTACAGAGTCTACAGAGCCTCACCGCACAGATCAGAATCATAGTGATCCTCCTGTTTTCAGCCTCCCAAGCACTAAGATTATAGGCAGGCACCACCATGCCCAGTCTCAAGACTGCAAGGCTTAGTTGAAGAGAATGAGATGACTGCGTGGCATTTATCCCTGCAGCAGAGCAGTTTCAGGCAAAATGTCCTCTTTCCCCACAATGAGAACAAACCACCTCATTTTTTCCCTTTTTTCTAGCTTGTGGGTGAAAAATGTAAGCAGTAGCTGCTGCTGAGGCAGCCCGTTATACATATGCGGGGTCAATATCTATGCAAATCTGAATAATTTTAGACAGTATAGCCATTTTATGTGAGCTCTTAAAGCCTCTTTATGCCACCTATTTGCTTTTTTTTAATTCTTTTTTTATGTTTTGTATTTTTAGAGAAGGGTCTACAGGATGTTCAGGGTCTCACTAGTAGATTGCTAGTGATCTGCCTGTTTACAGCCTCCCAAGAGCTGAGATTACAGTCATGCGCCACTATACCCCGTGTCAATTGCCACCTCAGCACACCCAGTGATCAAATCCCTGGCCCCTGTGCCTGCTTGCTGGTGCTGTAATACACTGAGCTTTTTGGCTGGTCCTCTATTTGCATTTTTGAAGGCTGATTGTTAACTATTAATTTGCTAGCTCCTCTGTCTTTTATAATCCTCTCACTAGCTAGCAATAAATGTGCAGCAACATCTTAAAAAGGTTCATCAGGGCTCTGTAGAATGGAAGCCAAATTAAGGGATGCCTCACCTATGAAAGAAGTTCCGTCTAGGCCCTAATGGTAGCCAGCTTAGTTTGCTCATATTCTTGCAATGCAAATACAAGTTGTTCATGCTAGCAAAGGCACCCTCCCCAATTAGCATAGCTTTTGTAATGGTTAAGTTGTGTACCACATTTTGAGCTGCTCGGTTGGTACAATATTCAAAGGAATTTCCTTTCCATAATAAATAATCTCCTGGATTCAAATATGATTTAGCCAATCCTTTCCAGTCATTTGGGGCCATAATCTGTTGGTCTAGCATTTCTGCTAAAATCAAGGTAAAAGGAGCAGTAGGGTCATAAGTACCAACAACTGTTTTCATTCTTTTAAGGTTTTAAAAGGTATAGCTTCATGAAGCCATACAACTTGTCCTGGACTGTTAGGGATATGAGCTTCAGAAACAGGGTAACTATGTTGAAAACCATCCATGAACTCCCTGACTCATCTGTCTTCTTCTAGTGTCAATTGCAAGGGAGAGAAAATGTCTCTACTTTCCTAGAGGCAGAAGTTCTGGTCTGTGGCTCAGTGAAATGTCTCTTAACTGCCATGGCCGGGATTGTGGCCTGTGGCTCTGTAGAAACCACTGAATGGTAAGGAATGACATTTTGGGGGAAAGCCTTTGTTGTAGGTAGCTAAATTAGATAGAAATATTTATCTTTTTTTTTTTTTTTTTTTTTTTTTTTGTGGGACCGGGGTTCGAACTCACAACCTTGCACTTGCCAGGAAGGCACTTGTGCCACGGAGCTATCTCCCCAGCTCCTAGATAGAAATATTATAGGCAGTTAGACAGGGCCAGGCCCTCAAGGACAACTGTAATGGGTCAACTGAATATTGAGCTGTAACTATGGAAAACTATTAGATTCCCTTATGTTTCCTGCTATCTACTCTAAGGAACATACTCTCTTTTCAAACCTGATTAGTAAAGAGTAACTGAGTAACGATCTCCCTCCACTTCCTAATCTAAATTCTATAAACATACTTAGCTGAAGATGTATCTTGTAAAGGCAGCTTCCTCAACTAACCCTCACATGGCCTAGTTGTGCATATCCTACACTGTGAAAGACCCCTTAGTCATGTGACTTTCCTTTTAAAAACTCCTTGCTTCCCAGGCTAGGGGTTGATCAGTCTTCTCCTATGTGAGAAATGACTGGCAGCCCTGAGCTCAGTAATAAAGGCTCACTTTAAATTCTCAGTGTTGGATTTTGGTCTGGCTTCTGTTTGAGAACCCATAACACAACATGGAAGATAAGGTGACTTTACAACTATGGACAGACACTCCTCCACAGTTGGCCAGATCTCAAGACAAGAGTAAACAAATGCAGCCACATACTTCCCTAATGATGGACATCAGGGATTGATACACTAAATAAGTATCAATCACATTGAAAGAGCCTGAAAGAGTCACTAGTCCAAGCCCAACAGGAAGAGACCTTCTTCGGTATTCTTTCCCACTTGCTATGTGACTAGTTTCCCCATCTGATACTGGATTTAATCAATTTGACCTGAGCAATGGTGCTTATAATCTCATTGGTTGGCCATAGCTTTGTTCCACCTCATGCCCACCTAAGCGAGCTCCCATGTTCTCCATTACCTTAGACTCACCTCACCATATGGTTTTCCTCTATAAAAGTCTCTGGAAGAGACAGATTCCTGGAGACCACCCACACAAGACCACCCCGTCCCTCCTGTCTCTCTCTCAGACAGGAGCTTTCTTTCCCAATAAATCTATTCTGTTCATAACCTCCATTTGTTCCTAAAATTTATTCTTTAGTTTTAGAGAACACGAACTTGTCCCAGGTACTTTTCAGGCTGGGAGATCATTTTTCCCCCTCTATCATTTTGGAGGTCATCCACCTGGAATCAGTTTTTCTCCCTGTGTCACCTTCACTAAGAATTTCTGTTGTCCCCCTTTATTCCTTCATTATTTGATGGAGCAAGGTTAAAGGGCTTAAGCTGTATCATTTTGGATGCCATTGCTCTATCTTCCTTAACCCACTTGGGCTCAGGATTTGATTTTAAAGGAGAGATGTGAGCTAAATCCTTTCTGTTTGAAAAACCCCTTCTAACCACAATCCAGAAAACAACAGTAAATGCAGAGATCAAGCTCACCACAGTCACTTCAACATACATATGACTGTGATTCTGGAGACTATTAGTCCCATTTTTAACTCAACATAACTTTTTCCTTTTGGCTTCTCTCAAATCTATTTCTCTCTTTAAAATCATTCATCTCTCTGGCTCTAGTGATCCCATTTCTGGCTCTAGTGAGCCTCCATCCCCAAGTTTTATACCTAATGTGTGTTTTATACCAATACTGTTGACTCCAGCCAATCCACTTCCCTTGTCATAGGCAGCTGAATTGGATAGAAATATTATGGGCAATCGGACAGGGTCAGGCCCTTAAGGAGATAATATGGCAGACAAGGTGACTTTGCAACTTGGAAGAGACAGATGCTCCCTAATGAGGTACACCTCAAGACCAAAGAGGAAACAAATACAACTACATACTCCCCTAAGGATGGGCATCAGGGATTGATATTCTAAATAGGTATCAATCACCTTGAAAGAGCCCAAACGAGTCACTAGCCCAACCCCCAACAGGAAGAGACCCTGTCCTGCTTGCCATGTGACTTGCTTCCTCATTTGGTACTAGATTTAATCAATTTTACCTGAGCAATGGTGCTTGTAATCTCATTGGTTGTCCATAATTTTGTTCCACCTCATGCCCATCTAAGCAAGTTCTCATGTTCTCCACGACTTTAAACCCATCCCACTACATGGTTTTCCTCTATAAAAGTCCCTGTAAGAGACAGCTTCCCAGGGACAACCTGCTCAGGGCCCCCTCCCGTCCCTCTCTCAGACAAGAGGTTTCTTTCCTCCAATAAATATATTCTGCTCATAACCTCCGTTTGTTCCTAAAATTCATTATTTGGTTTTAGAGAACACAAAAGCATCCAAGGTACCTTTCAGGTTGGGAGTTTCATTTTCCCTTAGATCATTTGGAGGTCATCCACCCCAGATGATTTTTACCCTGTGTCACTCTCCGCTATGTGTGCTCTTTGGAAGAGTTCCCATTGCCCATGCTTATCTTATACTAGGTGTCCTGACTGGGCACTAAATGTAAGAATCTGTTGGTCTCAGCGTGATCTGTTGTACATGGGGAGAAATGACAGCAAGAATGAGGAAAAGATAGACAAGAAGACAGGAGCTGGGCTAGTTGGTAACTCACATGCCTGGTGGGGGAGACTACTCCCTGAGCAACAATACAGACATTGGTTTATACCTTCGCAAAGTAACACATGACACCAGGTTGCCTAGTGCCTGATAGCTGACAATAACCAGTCAGGATGTTTATCTCAGGACTGAGGTAGCTTGCCTGCTTTAGGCACTGAGACCTAGTCCTGCTTACACACATTTGACCAACTTTTTAGCTTTCATGGCTCCGAACATTAACTCCTCTATTCTGATTCATTTATAATAACCCAAGTGGTAAACAAATTGATAATTTTCTTCTTTTTTTAAATGTAATTTAATTTTTTTTTCTTGTTTCAGAACTTTTGTTTGTTTATTTATTTATTTTCATGGCCGGCTCAGCCTGCCCTGTGGGCAGGGCTGGTGCAGCATGTGGTGCCAGGGATTGAACCATGGTCCATGCAGCCGCCCAAGCTTTCCCAAGCAGGCACTTTGGACCACTGAGCCATCCTGCCTGGCCCTTCTTTCTTTTTATAGCTATAACTATTAGTAACCTAAGAAGATTAGAAAAGCCTGGGATATTAATATTTTGTGTGACAAATTGTGTGGAATTTTTCTTTACATCCTTTGTATTTTAAGACTGAACTTATTCAAATTGAACCTACTATACTTCAACCAGTGGTATCTTTGGTCAAGTCACTGACAGTGTTTTTATTACACGGGGCTAGTTTTATTCAGTTAATAATATTTATAGCTCCCCCATTTTACCATAATCCATATGTATGGATTATGTCAGCCACATTGAGATAAATGACCTTTTGTGCACAGGGCTTTGCATATGCATATCAGAATTTAAAATAGAAACATTACTTTTATCTCATTAATCATGTTAGATAATACAGTACATGAATAGCTTATTAAAGGAAAGATTCCATTTACAAGGAGCTGAAGTACAGAATGCTTTTTTTTTTTTCAGTGCAGGGATCAAACTTGGGACCTTGCACTTACCAGGCAGGCACTTATGCCACTAAGCTATCTCTCCAGCCCTGAATGCTTTTTAAGTTAACAAATATTACTGCTTATTACCTGAAGAATCAATGGGCTAATCTGTAAGGATGTAAGAAATTCTTTCAAAGTACAGTAATCTCCCATATTATCTTTTCTTTATTTATTGGATGCAGGGTCTCACTACATAGTTCAAACTCATGATGATCCTCCTATCTCAGCCTCCCCAGCGCTGAGATTACAAGTGTGCACCACCATGCCCTGTGTGGGGGCTGGCATGGTTCTAGGGCCAGCACAGCATTCACTACCAGTGACTGAATTTGCATCCCTGTGCTTGCCAAGCAGGCACTTAGACTACTGAGCCCACTCCCATATTTAAATAAACAAACTTAGGGCTGGGTTTGTGAAAGCAGATGCTAAGACAAAGTCGGGAATACAGATTGCACTCAGAGGATCAGCACCCATGAAAGGAAGAGGAGAAAGAAGCACTGCACAGAGGGAGGGAGAGGCAGGCCTGACAGAGCCTCCCCAGCTCCTTGGAGACTACAGAGCATGTATTTCCTGTCACAGTCAAAAGAGATAGCAGGTCCCTTATACTCATCTCACCCAGCACCAGCTGGTGGCTCATAAGCCTGCAAGGTGCTCTTGGAAGCTCAGGTGTTTTCTGAAGGTGCAGACAGTTGAAGAACAGTCTGCTATCCCATTTTCTACACTTGGAAAGCAAGCCCTCCCTTAGCAGGGATCTGGCTGATGCTTTTCCATGTCTGTCACGTTAGCATTTTTGGCCTACTGTTCTAGAGCACCAGCCTTCTGCAAGATGTCCTGACAGTGTCTTAAATGTATCTGTCTTTGCATTTCTCTATCACAAAAGTCAGACCACACACGTGAACATACTAAGGTTTCAAAGACAGCAGTCATCAAACTTATCTACCATTACTGCATCCACTAGTTAGCACTCACCCAGAGCAAGGTGGGGAAAGCTAGTGACAATCCTTGAACTGTACTATAAATGAGAAACTTCTATCCAGCCCAAGAAGCTAAGAATATAGGCTCACTGGGAAGAATTTTTAACAATGGAAACAACTCCTTATTTAAGAAAATAGGTAAAACTTTTGCTAATACTTTCTCTAAATTTCTGAAGAAAAGTAGGGCTCATATTTTTTCAATCTTAATTGCTTTTAAGTAAAGCAGTAGTACAATGGGATAAGTTGGTTAATAGCCACTTCCTATATTTAATCACCTTTATTATAGCCATCACTTAAGTGCTAGAGCTCAGGAAGAAAGACCCCATGGAAATAAGCCCCACACTCAGTACAGCTTCCCAGGCCCACATCAATGTGCAAATTGAACACAAATATTCACATAGGATACTCACAGCTTTTAGCTTAAGGCTCAGAGGGAGGCTGAGCTCCAGGAGAATAGTTATTCGCCTTGCTGGAGACTGATTCCTTTTGTGTTACCGATCTATATTTGGAGAGTACTAAAGGCAGCAAAGAATAGAGTTCAAAAAAGAGAAACAGAGTGTATGACTTTCAATGTAAGAAAATTGTTTAAAACAAGTTAGTTTTCCTATTGTACCTTGAACAGCCCAAGCCTCCTGTATTCAAGCCACATCCCTAGCTGTCAATCTTGCCTTCATTCTCATTTGGCTGGCTCCCTGGTCCCCACCTGCCTGCATGGAACTTGAGACTCAGGCAAATCCAGTGTTTCTTCCAGAAATAACCTTGGTGATACAGTGAGATGAAGCTCAGGTTTCCTGCTGATGTTTCTTGCCCTTCCTGTTGTGTCTGTAGCCTCTGGTCTTCAGAGAGGCGCTGTACCATCAGAGCACTTCTGGGTTCCAGAGCTACAAATGCCTCTACAGGTGGAAAGACCCAAGTGATTTCCAGGCTGAGTTCTTCCCAGCCACCACAGACAGCAACGCCCAGAAACCTAGGCCTCAGTTGTTTAGAGCTGCACACCTGGCCATCTGGCACTGCAGAATGCCCTGCATTATACCCAAGTTTTCATGGTGCTTTCAATTTCAGGTTAACATCCCTTTAGCACAAGAGCAAGGTATAGTCTCTGCTGTTGGGGTAGAAAACAGAGACATAAAAGGGCAATAGTCTGTGCCCTATCATACTTTTGTCTTCTCCAAGAAATCTCTTTCTTTCTTTATGTAAATCATTCATGTGATGCACTTGGGATCACAGGGGTACACACAGAAGAAGTGACACCCTTTGTACATGATGCAAACCCTACATGGGTTACTTCTGAATGGGAGGGCAAATGAGGTTTCTTTTTCTCCTGTCAGAAGACTCAGAAGTTTCTAGTGACACTGGGAGGAGAAGTGGCTCTTTTGTGGGCATGGCAGTTTCCAGCTTACTGTTGTCATCATCTTGTTGCAGTCTGCTGATCCCAACTCCTAGAATATTTGTAGATGATTTCTGGAGAGATTATAATCCTATACACAAACTCAACTTAAAATTCCCTTTTTTGGACCTTTATCTTATAGCCACAAGAAGGGGCTTTGTGGGGAAAGTGGATAGGAAAAATTTTCCATGTTTCAGAGATCTTAAAATCACAGAAATAGAAAGGACTGCCTGTTTATGGTTCTTGGGTAGTAGATCACAAGTAAGATAGATAGATGATAGACAGACAGACAGACAGACAGACAGACAGACAGACAGACAGACAGGCAGGCAGAAATAGTAACAGGGGCCAGGCCAGAAGTCAACTGAGATGGTCCCTACTTCTCCTGACTGTGCCTAAGGGTGTTCACTGGGACAGGAAGCCCTAGGGCTGCATGCAGGGCTGACTGGGCTTGCAAAGGATTGAACACCCCAGGATCTACCTTCAACCAGAGAAGAGCAAGTTTCTAGACAAATATCCGAACTTCTTTATCTGAGATGCGGACAATTCTAAGATGTGCTATACAGTGTTTTTCACAGTCCCCCAGTAGGATTATACCTTTTGTCCATATTGGTAATTTGCTCACTTATCAATCTTAATTTTTAAATTTTCCTCCCTTACATTTTTCCTGGCATCACTTCACAAATAAAAATCCTACAACTAGGGTCTGGGGATATAGCTTAATGACATAGTGCTTGCCTGACAAACATGAGATCCTGAGTTCAATTCCTGGCACCAGAATAAAGTCCCTTTTTTTTTTTTTTTTTTTTGTAGGACCAAGGATTGAACTCAGGACCCTCAGCTTGCTGGGCAGGCACTTATTCTATTAAGCGCTCTCTCAGCCCCCTGGCACCAAAATAAGCTAAGTGAAACAGAAAAAAAAAAAATCTGCAACCAAGCCCTTATTAATGGTTACCTTTTCAGGAGTTCAAGCTATGGCAGACCTTACACACAACCTGAGCTGCTATCTTGGGACTTTTGCCTGCAGTCTTATGGGGCAGCACACTCCCAGAGGTGGTGATTTGTGAAGACATTTTCATAGAGCCTTTACTAGACTCTCAATATTTCAAAAAATGTCTTTACACCAAGACCTTCATAAGTTGTTGTATGTTATGTGTCAGTGCCAGAAGGAATGATGAGAAGACCTGATGAAGGTAGCTCAGAGGGCTCACTGAGATTTGTCCCTTAATGAGCCAAGGATCCCTGAAGCAAATCAGCTTTATTCCAGGTAGTGAGCATGACCTTGTGCACAATCATCTCAGTAAAGGAGGACCATGTGCTTAGTCCTGAAAGTAATCATGATCTCTATTAACTTCCATCCTTTCCCTATCATTAGCTTCACACAGGGGCCAACCATTAGTATTCCAAGCAAGGGAGAAAGCAACAACCAGAGAGCCCACAGGTAAAGCTGCTATCTATCATCTGGAGCCCCAGCTTTCCAGGACTCCCCTTTCCCAGCTTTCCAGGATTTTCAGCAACAGACCACAGCTGTCCCTGGGCCTCATTCATTACATTCTGTTTCTAGAAATGCTAGTTAGGCTACAATAGGTCAAGAGAAAATAGGTGGATTGGCTGAGAAAAGCCTGCTGGTAATAATAATGGAGAGAGAAGGTTAGCCTAAGAAAGTGCCTCCAGAGGGTGTAAACTTATTAGACCCACTTTGGTTACATAATAGGAACCCAGAGGATGTGGGGAGGACAAGGAGAGTCAGCCCTGTCCTAGTCCTTATTGGGGACTTCAGCTTGGCTAATATCTAACAGTTGATGAGCCATTGCTTTACTTTTCTGGGAAATATAGAAAAAACACCAATTGTTCATAGAGAGTAAGGAGAACAAGCTTTTGCCAAACTTCTTCAGAAGCAGCATAAGAGGAAGCATAGAAGGAGGTCTGCCTGCTGGACCATACTGGAGCAGACTTGGAGGTGCATTTATAGGCACCAAGGAAGCTGATTATCTGACAGAGAAAGTTGGGAACTCTTGCTGCCAGAGCTGATGATGCATAGGGAAGAAAACAGCCTTGGAGACTGGTGGGAAAGCTGTTCAGTATTTTTTAACCCAGAGGTTTAAAATCATCCATGAAAGGAAGTGATATGGATGAGGTCCTGAAATCAGAAATTACTCATAACTGAGATTCCCACTAGGTCTCTTCATTTGGGAAAAGGCTATGGGTCCAATATTTTGCCACCAGAACTGTGAAGATAGGCATAAAAAAGTCAGCTCTGGTGAATACTGTTAGATTATAGGGAATCAGAGAGCAGACAGGCACATCTAGAAAAGAACCTAAAAGGAATTTGATGGACTCTGGGCAGCCTGTGGGACTCTGTCAAGCTCTGGCCTTCCTTATTCCCCAGAGCACAGGCAAGGAGCTTCTGCTGGTGTGAGTCTAAACTTTTAAGAACTTAGGAGAACTCTGAGCGGCCTGCAGGATGCAGGAGAGCTGCATTCTGTGAGCCCAGTGCATGCCGGCATGGCACTTCCCTGGAATCATTTAAGAACTTTGGTGGACTCTAAGTTGCCTGTGGGACTCTGTCTGGGTGATTCCTGGAAGCTTCAAAATGCCAGAACGCAAGAGCTTATCTATAGAAAGAAGCAGATAATACTTAATTTGTATTGTCTCTTTTTTTCAGTTGCTTGTACTTTTTCTCTTCTTAATTTCTTATATGTTTCCTTATTTTCTTCTTTCTTATTCCAATGTTACATTCATATATCTGTTAATATGAATAATTGGTTGGAGAACAACACTATGTATTACAACAAACACTGTGAAATTCATGTTACTTTAGGTGAAATTTTGTATCAACTTGTAATTTTTTTCTGTATTAATTTTAATTTGTACTCTTTAAAAAAGAAAAAAGAACCCAGAGCCTGCCTGCCTTCTTTCTTTCTTTCGCAGGACTGGGGTTCAAACTCATGACCTTGCTCTTGCCAGACAGACACTTGTGCCACAGAGCTATCTCTCCAGCTACTAAGAACCCAGGGCTTTAAACAGAGTTGTTACTACATTTGCAAGGACAGCCTGGCACTGCTGATGGCCCTGAGACTTTACATTCTCACAGTCTTGAAAGGGGAATGCCCCAAGTGTCAGCACAGTGCATATGGCACAATAAGCTGCCCTTGCAAGGAAGAATGTTAGGAAGGAAACTGAATATCACTCCTCCAAGTAATTTAACAGCTAAAATGTCAGCAGTTGTAGAGAATACCAGAAAGAGTCAATCTATAACCACTTGCTAAATTTTAAATAAATTTCTAAAATAGATACCTGTTCTTTTATCTTCCTTATGAGCTTTAAGGGCCCTAGAATTGGCAGATATCTTTTGTTTGCCCTCTTGGTTGGGAGCTAACCAATAAGAATTACATCAACAGGCTTCCAACATTCTGGTTTCAATGTAGCCTTCCAGAAGGCTCTGGAAGGAGATGAGAGAGGGAGAACAGAAGAAAGTAGAGGAGTTTGCCTGGTGTGGTAACCTGGAGAGGCTCTAAACCTTGACTGCTCCCCTAGCCCTTTTAGTTCTTCAATATTCCATACCTCCTTTTATAGTTGGTCCTTTCCTATGTGAAGTCTCTTGGAATTATCCCAACCTGAATATAATATCTTTTTTTCTGTGTTCATGCAATGAACTAGGTATAGGGTGGCCAAGGAGTAGGTGCAAGGTAGAAAGAAGGGCCATCTTCTTTGACACCTGAGCTTTACAAAGACTTGATTTTTTTTTCTTGTTTCAGAACTTTTATTTGTTTATTTATTTTTATGGCCAGCTCAGCCTGCCCTGAGGGCAGGGCTGGTGTAGCATGTGGTGCCAGGGATCAAACCTCGGTCCCTGCAGCTGCCTGCAGGCGCTTTAGACCACTGTGCCATCCTGCTGGGCCCCTACAAAGACTTTAGAAAGAGCTGGAAGACAGCACCATGCCAAGCCCGAGGGTCACAAAAGAGGACCTAGAACAGGGCTCCCCACAGAATCTGTAACCAGAACTTTCCTTCAGGTGTATAGAGAAAGGAGGAGCAAGAGACATGTCCCAACCTGAGGATGACTAGGCAGATGACCATATGGAGTCAACCACTTATGTGGCCAGTGGTCAACACCCAATAAGCTGTTTATGCTGGTCCAACAAAAGCCATTCTTTTCCTGCCCTATGCCTCCCTTCCTGAGTTCTCCAGGAACAAGAGAATCAAGGAAGGACTCCGTGCATGCATGGAACATCAGCTTCTGATGGAGAGTTCTAGAAATTTCTCAAGAAGCTAAACTCACACATGTGGTTCTTAGAGAATCCTGGAAATCCTAGAACCACAAAATGAGCCCAGCAGTCTGCCCCAAAGTAAAGTGGACCAGGCAGAGATAATCAATTGATTTGCCCCCTGAGAAGAAACCCCAGGAAGAGCAGAGCACATCATGGGGACAATCTATTGGAGAGAACAGCACGCAGAGAGGGAATGTTAAGCTGAGGCTGGCTATGAATGCTGTCTATCTGCTCCCTGGGTACACTTACATGCATGGATTGCACATGGGAAGGGGGATCCTGAAAGAGCTTCACACTTCACAATGTGGGGACCTATGTGGACAGACAAAGACAGAGGTGGGCTCAGTCTGGCATCTGGCATCCAGCCCAACCTCACAGACCAGTCTGAACTCCACGGAGAGACCAGCAGTTGGCCCATTTCTACTCCCATAAAGACCAATGGTGTAGTTTTATTTGGTCTCTTGAAGCTCCTACTGCCAAAGACTGGGTGCACAGAGTGGGACAGCAGTCCCCTGGAGGAGACATGTGGTTGATGGGCCAAACATGGTTCACTCAAAAGGCCCAGTGGCTACAGGCTGATTTATAAGCACAGGAGACACTTGCTAAGGTTCTCTGGGAAGATGTAGCTGAGGGGGAGTCAGGGGAATAAAGCCTCCCACCAGTAAGCTAGCAAGAGAGAGATGTCAGCAAATGCAGTGTGTCTCAACACTGAGACCCACTCCCATGGGCTGGCTGTCCATGCGGAAGTACCCTGCCTGGGAGAAGGATAGTTTGTCAGCCTCCCCAACACATGGGCACAGATAGAAGATGAGAAAGAAAGGTGTTATGGAAAAGAAGTACATACTAAAAAAATCATCAATTGGGTGGGCCAGACAGTTCAGCAGACTAAAGTACCTGGTTAGGTGGAGCGCAGCAGCTGGGGTTTAATCCCCAGCATGCTGTGCCCGCCCTGCTCCCAGGGTGTGCTGAGACAGTGACAGAGACTGCACATGGTGGCTTGTGACTATAATCCTAATACTTGGGGGGATGAAAACAGGAGAATCACTATGAGTCCAATCTATGTAGTGAGACCCTATAGATCCTATACTAAATACATTAAATAAAAATAAAATAAATCATTAATTTAAATCCTTTCTAGTGCTATTGAAAAGATACACTGGAGTAAAGATCAAGGAGAAAAACAAAATGTAAACAAGACACCTTAATGGGTTACTAAGAAAACAGCAGACTTCCCAGGGTTCTCATTTAGAGAATTTCATCAAAACCTTTAAATATTCCAGCTCCCGTTTTCAGGTGCCGGGCTCCCACTAGCACTAGCTGATTGTAAAGAAGTAGCCCAAGAAATTGCTATCCTGTAACTGCCATAAACAAAGCTGTTTCCCCCCCCCCATGTTTTGTTTTCTGGAAACATTACCACATGTTTCTATCAAGACGGGAACTGGGCCAGTGAGATAGCTCAGAGGACTAAGTGCCTGCTTAGGCAAACACAGGGACTGGGGTTCAATACCCAGTACTGTATGCTGCATAGGCCCTCTCCCAGGCATGCTGAGCTGGCTCCTGGGTCCGGGTGTGGTGGCACATGCCTATAGTCCCAGCACTGGGGAGGCTGAAAACAGATGGATCTCAAGTCTGAGCTGCCCAGTGAGACCCTGTACCAAATACAGAAAAAGAAGAAGGTGCAGAATGAGGAGGAAGAGAGGGAGAGGAGAAGGAGGAGAGGAGGAAGCAGAGGAGAGGAGGAGGCAAAGGAGGAGGAGATGGGTACCACAACCCACTCTAATCAGAAGTTTACCCCCTTGTTGCTTTCTAGTATGTCTTGTATTGTGCCTCTATATTTTAACTCCGTTGGAGTTGTAAGAAGTGGTGTCTTCGCAGAGGCTAAATGTAATAGTTAACCACACCTGACTTCTGAGTGTGCCTTATTTCCCACTCGTATGTAGTCTTCACAATAACCCTAAAAATACCATAACCAAGGCTACTTGCTGGATGAGAAAACAAGGCTCAGAGAGCTCAAATAGCTAGCCTGTAGACAAAGCGCTGGAATGCAAAGCGTTAAGCTCTCAGTCCAAGCTTTTAATCAGCACAGTACAGAGATGGAGGTTCCCTCCCCCACCGCCCACCATGTGTGAGATTAGAGAACCACAGCTGGAAGTGCCTGGATAATGGAGAGAAATGCCAGGCAATTAGCACATGCATCTCATGGAAACTTCTGGATAAAATAAGTGAGTATAAATTTAAAATGCACACATAAAACCTGTTTTCCTATAGCAAGAATGGGTTTGAAATCTTTTACTAGAGACCTTGTCATTGAAAACAATGGATTGGCGTGTGCACCTTAAACTTACATGCTTATTTTATCTCTAAATTTTCCATGAAATGTATGTGCCAAGGGCCTGGCATTTTCCTCCATTACCACATTTCCAGGCATAGTCCTCTAATCTCATGCAGGGTGGGTAGAAGTGTAGAGGTTAAACAACAAACCGAGAGGGGAAATCCCAGCAAAGCGAGCAGCATCTAGGCTTGTCACTTCCATTTTAAGTTCATTTCATTGTCATTTCACTGCCTTTATCTTGGGAAAAAAATGTATTTTCCATATCATGGACTATTAAATGAGCTAAAAGGAAAGCACAAACAAAGCACATGAAAATAAGTGTGTGGTAGGGCCAGAAGCGTGCTGAGGTGCAGTCAATAAAACCAAAACCATCTTTTTGCCGATTATCCCCTTTTAATTAAAAAAAAAATACTAAGAACAACAAGCTATGTATCATAGACACTGTAGAGATAAAAAGGTGATGCACCCACATTATTATCAGTGGGAGTAGATACATCACCAGGGCAACAGTATTATTTTCTCAGAACTCAGGGCAAAATTGGAACTGCTCTTGTCTTCCAAAGGTGACAGAAGAAAATCAAGGATGCTTACTGTGGGGTGCTCTGGGACCCTGGGTCCCTGGGTCCCTGGGTCACATTCCTGCCTTCCAGCTGTCACTTTCCATTATCTTCCTTGAATCTCTCATCCTGAGCTTCCACTTTACTCATCCTCTCACTGCCCTGTGCCTGTGTCCCTGCCTCTGCTTCCAGGGAGTTGTAATGACTTAGTGAAAACTTAAAATTTGCCATTTTCTTCCCGTCTCATTCATATTAAATGGTAAACTGAGGAATTAAACAATAAATCATTTATAAACAACTAGAGACATTTTAAACTATAAATCATCATCAGATTTTTTTGGTTCTTTCTTTCTTTCTTTCTTTTTCCGTATTTAGTGCAGGGTCTACAGGGACTACAGGGTTCACTACACAGATCAGACTTGTAGTGATTCTCCTGTTTTCAAATTCCCAAGCTCTGGGATTATAGGCATGCACCACCATGCCCGCGCACCCTGGAAGCGTGGCCACCACAGCAGGCTAGGGATTGAACTACCGACATGTGCATCTGCCTAAGCAGGCACTTTAATCTGCTGAGCTATCTGGCCAGTCTTTTTTTTTTTTTTGTGGGACCAGGGTTCGAACTCACGACCTTGCACTTGCCCAGCAGGCACTTGTGCCTCGGAGCTATCTCCCCAGCCCCAATCTGGCCAGTCTTCATCAGGTTATTAACATCCAGTACATATAGATGGTACCTAAGTTAGTTAATGATATTTATTTCTGATGTTTTATATTGGGAATTGAACCCAGGACTTTACACTTGCCAAGCAACTGTTTGGGCCACTAAGATATATTCCCAGCCTGATAGCACATAGGTTAGTAAGGAAAGATGTATATAGGTTTTCCTGATTATTTAAATACAAAGATTTTATTACTTCCTATTCCAAGGCTTAGAAGAATTTCCCTTTGCTAGATTTCATCAGCAGAAGCTGTGTTAAGAAGATCTTTCTGTTTGTTTGTTTTTTTGTTTTGTTTTGTTTTTTTCTTGTTTCAGAACTTTTGTTTGTTTATTTATTTTTATGGCCGGCTCAGACTGCCCTGAGGGCAGGGCTGGCGCAGCATGTGGTGCTGGGGATCGAACTGCGGTCCCTGCAGCTGCCTAATCTTTCCTAAGCAGGTGCTTTAGACCACTGAGCCATCCTACCGGGCCCCTCCTGTTTTTAAGATTGCTAAAAATCCAAGTTTTGAGACAACCAGTATGGTATTTTTTTTATTTTTATTTTTTTCAGAACTTTTGTTTGTTTATTTCTTTTTATGGCCAGCTCAGTCTGCCCTGAGGGCAGGGCTGGTGCAGCATGTGGTGCTGGGGATCAAACCGCGGTCCCTGCTGCTGCCTAAGCTTTCCTAAGCAGGCTCTTTAGACCACTGAGCCATCCTGCCACTCCCCCAGGCTCTATGGTATTTAGAGACCCAAACTGTCCTATCACTGAGGCCAAAGCCTTCAGGAAAGCCATAGAAAACACCACCTACTTGCAGATGATCAAACTTCGATGGCTTGGTGAATGTATTGCAGAGGAGTCTCCAAATGAGAGGTCTGGTGGCGTTCAGAACAAGAATAATCCAAAAGTGAAGGAAATAATGATTGTTTCTGTGGTATGCAAGCTGCAGATAACAAAATGATTTAAAAAAAAATTCGTGCCGGGCGTGGTGGCGCACGCCTTTAATCCCAGCACTCGGGAGGCTGAGGCAGGCGGATTGGTGCAAGTTTGAGACCAGCCTGGGCTACAAAAGTGAGCTCAAGGCCAGTCTCAACTGTATAGCGAGACCCTGTCTCAAGAAGACAAAAAAAAATAAAAAAATAAATAAAAAATAAAAATAAAATAAAAAAAATTCGTGTCTTTCAAGGCTATCACTAGCTATTTCTCAAGGTTAATGTATGCTTTTGTTGAAAACAATGGGTGAATACAATTTTTACATATAACGAACTGTCTGGAATCATGATGTAGATACTAGACCAGGGATATGTCAAGCATTTTTTTTTTTTTTTTTTGCGGGACTGGGGAATGAACTCAGGTCCTTGCGTTTGCCAGGCAAGCACTTATTCTACTGAGCTGTTTCCCCAGCCCTTGTCAAGCATATATTAAGGCTGTACAAAAGATGATTAGAGTATTGAGTAAAGGCCAACAATGCAGCTCAGAGAATGTCCTGAGTGTTCAGTTGCCAGTATAAGTGCGCGCACATGCACATGCATGCGTGCGTGCACACACACACACCAAACCAAATAATCACTAGCCAAGAAGATGCCAGTTTAAAATAAAGAAGATTGTGTCAAAGTTTTAGATAATAAGTAAAGTGAGGAGCAATATTTCTCTTCTAGTGACATTGACATCAACAGGCAAAATCCCACCACATTTCTTAATAATATGAGAAACTGTCAGAAACATTTCATATTATTTCCGTATTTTTCATGAGGTGCAAACATGTTGAAGATGAGAGGATTGTGAGACCTCCATGATCCATGCTCCATGCTCTCTTTCCATGAGATAACAACTTTCTTTCTTCCTCTGCAAGCTATCAGAAATAGTACTTTTATCACTATTAAAAATCTGGATCTTAAACAGACTCTTGGACTAGTGGTTCATATCCATCAGCTTGTTCAACTTTAGTTCTAGTCTGATCTCCAGCAGCCTTTCCAGAGTTACTACCTTCACCACGAAGCTCCATAAGTTTTCTCAATTCAAACTCAGGTTTCTAGGGGCTGGGAAGATAGTTCTGTTGTATAAGTGCCTGCCTGGCAAGTGCAGATCATGAGTTTGAACCCTGGTTCTGAAAAAAACAAAAACAAAAAAACTTGGGCTTCTTCAGCATTTTTACTTTTCTGATGAAGACATCATGAAGAGGGCAGATAGACTGGCAAGCTCTTCCTATGTCTTTCGCAATGCTTTCTGGAGTCAGATTGTTGACCACTTCCTTCAAACCATTTGTCTGCACTTTTGGGGTCATGATTTCCATCATTTTCTTCCAGATCTGGTAGATCTGTTGGTGCTGAGCTTAGTAAGAGGTCTTCTGTATCCCATTATTGCATTTTCATAGTAAAGCCAGCACAAAAGAGTTGAAGCAAATAACCATTGGTAGTCTTGACATCAACATGAGCTTCGATTACAGTCTGCCATTTTTTGGCCATTGAACACATTTTGTCATGGATGAGGTCCATGCCATGAAAGTTAGTCAGGCAGTTTTTGCATTGAACATCATTCTGCCAATCAGCAAGGCTCACTTCAAACACACGACCTTTGAGCCCATCAGAAGCAATTTTGGTTCCTTGCGTTCTGGTGACGAGTGTTTTTCCAATTTTTCTCATGTTGAACACAGTCGGTGCCTTTATATCATACCAGTCTTTACAAAGCATACCAGCCACTTTTTTCTTGGCTCCTGTTTTGCTACCTTTCACAAGGTGCCTGTTCTTGCCTACCACCATGGTGCTGCTCAGAGAGCCAAACTGGCAGAAGCATAACTCATGCCGAGATAACAACTTTCTAAAACATTATATTGATAATATCCTATTTATATAGATTTCACAGATTAGCCTATTATTGATGGCATTTACCTATACAAGTGTAACAAACCTGAAAAGTATAGTTCTTTCCTATGGAAGATGACTGAATATTAAAACTAAAGAGCTACTTCTGCCAATAGCCCACTACTATTATGGGATATTGGTATATGTATATAACTACTTTCTCTTAGTTCAGTGAGAAGAAATATTTGTACCAATAGTGTTTAGAAAAGTTATCATGTCTGCATCTTGTACTCAGAGCAACTACTATGAAGAGAACAAAATGCATTGTATCAATTATTGTGGCTGTCCTGCTAACGTGTTTTGAAACTATTTTCTTATTCAGAACAAAATGTACAATAAAAAAGAGCCAAGCATTGTTTATATTGCTTAGGAAAACAACATCTAATTTATGTATTGTTATACGTAACAGTTATGCTGAAAACTGTACAGTACACCCTAGAACTTCAACGTCTGAGCTCTGTGTCAGAGCTGTGTTCAGCCACCACCAGAGGGCACTCTACATGGATTGCAAAACCAACCCCTGGACTTCATCTTCCTTGACCCAGCGTCACTGTTGTACTTGTCTCACCAAGTTTTAAATTGTTAGTAACAACAGAAGGTCCATATCTATGAGCCTTGGTGGGCTTGTTCCCTTGGGTCCAATTGCCACACCAGCTTCATAGATATTATGTAGGGGATTTCTAGCAGGGTTGCAGATGCAGAAAGCAATGTCAGAAAGCTTCTCTTAGGCAACTATAAACTACTCCTCGCCTCAACCTTCATTCGTCTTTAATAGCTTTAGAAATATTTTACTACAGAATAGCAGCTTAGATAATGATACCTATTTATACACTCACCCTAGATTTTAACAGAGACACAAGTGTTTGCTTCAGCTATTTTTAAAGAAGTAGATGCTATAGATAGAACTGAAGCCTTTTTGAACTCGTTCCCAGTTGCATTTGATTCCTTTCTTCTCTGCTTCAACAATTTCAGAAGAAAATGCTACTGAGGCATTGATGAGTCCTTCCCACCCTGTGTAATACCTATACCACACATAGGGAGACGCTATCCATGGCCGTCTATAGTTGCCTTCTCAGTCTGCTGGTTTAGCATCCATGGATTTAACTAGTTACAGGTTAAAAGTTTTTGAGATGAGTTGGGCATGGTGACACGCATCTGTGATACTAGCTTTAGGGGACCAGGACAGGAGGATCACTGTGAGTTTGAAGCTAGCCAGGACTGCCTAGAGAGTTCAAGTGCAATCTGAACCACACAGAAATATCCTGCCTCAAAAAAACAGAAGAAAATAAACCAAAATATATGAAAAAAATTGTATCCATAAAAATATGTGTAGACTTTCTTCTCGTAGTTATTCTCTAAATAATGCAGCACAGTAACTATTTACATAGCATTTACATTGATTTAATGTATGCAGAATGTGATTTAAAGTATATGAGAGGATGTTGTAGTTTATATGCAAATATTGTGCCATTTCATATGAAGGATTTCAGCATTTGTATATTTTGGTATCTGCAAGAGTCCTGGAACCAAGAGACAAGTGTATATTTCATTATGATGTTCCAAAGAGTTACTATTTCTTTCCTCCCCCTGGGACTGTTTTCTTTGTTCTTGCTTCTGGGTTGCAAGTTGCATTTCTTTTATTATGTTAGTAGTGCATTTTCAAGGCAATAAGGGGCTGGCAGGATGGTTCAGCAGTCTAAAGCGCCTGCTTAGGAAAGCTTAGGCAGCTGCAAGGACTGCGGTTCCATCCCCAGCACCACATGCTGTGCCAGCCCTGTCCTCAGGGCAGGCTGAGCCAGCCATTAAAAAAAAAAAAAAGAGTAAGTATGTACACATTTTGGTTTGTTTATTTATTTTTATGGCCAGCTCAGCCTGCCCTGAGGGCAGGGCTGGTGCAGCTTGTGGTGCCGGGGATCGAACCGCGGTCCTTGAAGCCGCCTGCAGGTGCTTTAGACCACTGAGCCATCCTGCCGGACCCTGTACACATTTTGAGCTGGGGAGATAGCTCAGTAGAATAAGCGCTTGCCTGGCAAATGCAAGGACCTGAGTTCAATCCCCGGTCCTGCAAAAAAGAAAAAGTCAATTAAATTTTCAAGGTAATAGATATGCTGTTTAAAGAGCTTACAATCTTAGATCTGATCTTCCCTCCCAGTTCTTGACATCGTCTGTCATGGTGTCATTTCCTACCACCCTGAGTATTTTATCCTGTATTCCTGAATATGGAGGAGCACCCGTTCCTGTACACTCTGTTCACTGGAAAATGACAAGGAACATCACTGATATTACTCCCAGTTCACCTGAACATATTATCGATTTAATTTTTGCAAAGCAAAATGTTTGTATTTTTTTCATATGCCCCTCTACCTGCTGTGGACTCTATGCTACTTTTCAGCTCAAGTCCTTGCCTACATTTACAATGAAATATGTCTGATCATTTTTCTAATTTCTCTATTTTCAACATGAGTCCTCTCTAATTTAGATCAAAATTCTTCACTTGTCCATCAGAACTTCTTTGTTTTTCATCTGTGATTTTTATTTTTATTTTCATCTGCTATTCTCTGTCTCTCTGTGTGTCTCTGTCTCTGTCTCTGTCTCTGTCTCTGTCTCTCTCTCTCTCTCTCTCTCTCTCTCTCTCTTTCCCCAGAACCGGGATTGAACCCTTGTGCTTGCCAGGGAAGCACTTATTCTACTGAGCTATCTCCCCAGCCCCTACAATTCTTTCTTTTCTTCTGTTCTTCCTCTTAATTCTACTCAAGAACCATTTTGTCTTCTGCCTGTTGCCTCACATTTATCTTTATCTCTTGCTTCATTTCTTAGGACTCTAAGTTTACCATACAATTTTTTTTTTTTTTTTTTGAGACAGGGTCTTACTATGCAGTTGAGGCTGGCCTTGAGCTCACTTTTACCATACAATTTAACATTGATCATATACTCTCTTACATCCTTCATTAACATAGTATTTTCTCTTGATAGGCAAACAGAATTTATTATTAACTAGCTCTTTCATTTAACTGACAGATGCAATAATACTTATTAACTGAGTTCAGCTTCATATACATAAGCAATTAAATGTAGAGTATTCGTGTCTTGTTTGTAAAGAATCATCTGGGTGAACCTTATGAATGACTTCTGATTAAATCAGTTCCACCTCCTTTCATTGTCATTTCATATCACCCTCACAGTTAACCAGGCATCTAGTGACCGTGTATGTGCAGGTCTGTGTCATACATTAGGCACAAATCCAAAGAAAAGGATCAAAGCCTACCTACTCACTCAAGACCCTGCACAAGCGATGGAAGGTCTGAGACGTGGAATGAATTCTAATCTCAGTTCAGCCATTTGCTGGCTATGTGACTCTTTGACTGCAGCAAGCTTTTCTTTGTATTATGGCTTGCCAAGCAAAAAAAGGGCAAATGGTAAAGGTTCTGGAGCAGCATTCACTGGGAAACACTAATAGAGGGAGAAAAAAACAAATAGACCGTCAGTCTCCAGTTACCTGGTCTAAGACTACACAGCAATCTGTTGACCTGGATGCCAACTTCGGGCAAGAACCCCTTATCCCCTGGGCTATAGAGCTTTAAAGCCACATGACTAAGAAACCCCAGACTCTTCCTTGGAATCACTAGTGCTTTCAATGCACTAGCAGTGTGGTGGGGTGCAGTTTCAGCCCCAGCCCCCTCCTCCCAACTCAGCACTGGTGGTTGAGATTAGCACCAGCACCTTGACTAGCTTGTCTGAACGCTTAAGGACCTATGGACTGACTTACAGGCATCCCAGACCTGGACACCTTAACTCTATCCAGCTCTGCCACTGCTGTTTGCCTAACCCCACCCAAGAACTCCCATTAACCTTAACTGAAATAGATTATGTGATAACCCTTTCATTGATTTTTTTTTTTTTTTTTTTTTGTCTTTTTGAGACAGGATCTCACTATGCAGTTCAGGCTGGCCTTGAGCTCACTTTTGTAGTATAGGCTGGTCTCGAACTTGCACCAATCCTCCTGCCTCAGCTTCCCAAGTGCTGGGATTACAGGTATACACCACCACACCCAGCTAATTGATTTTTATCGTTCATGAACTGATGCTCTGGAACCTTGTCTTTGACCTTCCTTTTGCCTTTCTAAAGGTCATCTGTGACTGTCAGATGACCAGGGTTTACCAGCTAGTATAAATTCTGTTTCTACTTTGTAGTCCATCTATCACTTCATTTCTTTTTTTTAAAATTTTTTTTTTTATTTTATTTATTTCTTGTTTCAGAACCTTTGTTTGTTTATTCATTCATTTTTATGGCCGGCTCAGCCCGCCCTGAGGGCAGGGCTGGCGCAGCATGTGGTGCCCGGGGATCAAACCACGGTCCCTGAAGCCGCCCAAGCTTTCCCAAGCAGGCGCTTTACACCACTGAGCCATTCCACCGGGCCCGTATCACTTCAATTCTAATAGTATTTCATGTGTACTAAAATTCAAATTATGACATATTTTATGTGATGCTAGTTATGATGCAATTAGGTGTACTAGTCAAAATCTTTGCTATCGAGAAATTGATAATTCATAGGAGAAACAATACATGACAGTGTTCATACTATTCCTTTATTATTTTTTAATATCTATGGAATCTGAGGCCATGTCTCCTCTTTTAATTTTGGGTTAGTTAGTTGTTTCTAGTCTCTTATTTTGTTAGCTTGGTTATAGGTGTATCGATTTTATTGATTTTTTCACAACTTTTGATTTTGTTCATTTTCCCCTCTGACCTCCTGTTTTTCATTGTTTTATTTCTACTCTACTTTTACTATTTTTTCCTGTCTAGAGATTTACGTTTTTATTTTATTTATGTATTGATTTTATGTAACAATAGGGCTCAGTGTGATATTCCCATATATGCATGTGCATGCAGCAGCCAAATCCAACCTCGGGTTTTCTCTACCTTCTCCCACACACAACCTTCCCAGTCTCTAGGAACCAATGTTCTACTTTCTGGTCAACTCTTTTTTTAGCTTATCCACAGGAGAGAAAATGTATGGTATTTGTCATTTCCTCTTTAATGTTAAACTTTCTGAAGATGCAGACCCTTTATCACTCATTGCTGTTGTCCTCTTTTAGACCTGATAATTTCCCTTGCTCTAAAAAATATAGCAACATGATACATTTCTTCATGGGCAATGTGGACGGGCAGGCAGGGTCCATGGTCAACACTGAAAAGAGGGGTGCACTTAGCAGAATCACGCCTTGACGTCTGCGTGCGCTGGTACCTAGCGCTGGTACAGCTGGAGCCTGAATGCACAAGACCTGACAGCAGTGAAGAATCCCGGGGTCTTGTTTGTGTTCGCTTTGTGTATCTATCCTCCTGCCTTCCTGACCTGCTGATGCATTTCAGAGTGAGACAACATAATTTCCTATCTGTTAATCTCCCAACATCCATTTTAAAACAAGAAACCTGAGCTTATTCTCTTCTAGAACCACAACATTACCACACCTAACAATTAACATGATAATTCGCTGATCCACTTTAACACCCTTTTGACTCCCTTCACCTTCCACAGGGGATGCCTCTGCTGCCTTTCTTAGTTCTACCCAAACCCTAAAGGCCACAGCCAGCATTCCAGTGGGTCAGCCAATGGGAGGCTCCCATAGGCATCAGAGATGAGGAGGGGCATCAGCAGCAGGTTCGTGGCTGGGATAACTGGGTGCTCCCTTCGGCTTCCCCCTGCCCAGTCACAGATGCCATGTTGCTTGTATGCATCACTCTTATCTCTTGGGCAGCAGGCGTGCTCCTTCCCACAGCGGCTGGCAGTGGCTTTTCTGCTAAGCCTGGGTACTTCAGCATCCCCTGTTGCTTTCTGCTAGCACCTCTCAAGAATCTCTTCATTAAATGACTCATGATTGAATCCTTTCCGGTTTTCCATCTGTTTCCTAGAGGGCTCCACTGCACACTTAAATAATCCATATTTATATTGAAGCATTCACTAGTTTATTAATTTCTCTAACTTTTCAAAGGAATTTGTAAAACCTAAAATCCAGAGGCTGGAGAGATAGCTCAGTAGAATAAGCAATTGCCTGGCAAGCCCAAAGTCCTGAGTTCAATCCGTAGTACTACAAAAAAACAACGACAACAAAAAAATCCAAGCAAAGAATCTGTTTTAAGCTTAAATTGGTTATCAGGGAAGTTGAATAGTACACATTCCTATGCACACTGTTCTCAGCAGTCTGCCTGCTCCTATTTTCTAGTATTGCTGCAGAGGTGTCTGAGCAACCCTGGCGATTCCTTATAATTCTAGCACTAATAGAAACAGACTTTGGAACACGGAGTATAAGAACTAAAGGCATTGCTGAGTGCAGGTAGTTGTACCACAATTAGATTGTATGTCTCATCTGAGCACTCAAGATGCAGTCAGACGGACACTCATCTCTCTTCTGTGTTGCTATTGGTTTCTCAAACCTTTGATCCTGAGTTCCTTGAAGCTTAAGCTCCACTGTTATCTTGCCTTCTCAGTCTGTACACTGAGATAAGCCATTTTTACTTTCCTAAGTGCTTTTCTCTGGAACAAATAATGGAGTTTTAAGAGCTAAGTGGTGAGACCTCTGGGTTCTGTTTGGGTTTTCGTAAGCAGTCCTTGGGAGGGAGGTGGGCTGTCTCCTGTCCTTCAGCACCAGTCTAGATGTTGCAGTCACTCCCTACATGTTGTCTTGGTTATTTGCTCTAGGTAACAGCAACTGTTCTCAGAGCTTCCTGTGAGAAGTATGTTCTGTTTCACTGTTTGGTATTCTTATGTTCTCTGAATGGCCTGGGCCTTTTCCCTGTGGCCCTTGCCTCCAGTAGATATTCCTTCATTATTCCTTCATTGCAATATGGAGAGAGAGAGAGAGAGAGAGAGAGAGACAGAGAGAGACAGAGACAGAGAGACAGAGACAGAGAGACAGAGAGACAGAGACAGAGACAGAGAGCTGGTGGGAAAGCAAAGGCTAACACAGCCATTCGTCATTAACAGGACTTTATAATATCCTCTGTCACAAATCAACCCTCCTTCCAAAGTTATTGGAATCTATATAGTCACTGACAAGAGAAACAGAATTCATACAAACACAAATTATCAAGGAGATTGGATGTATTAAAAAATTGTGATATGGTATGTCTTTATGCTATCTGCTCCATACAACTGGGCCTCTGCCCAGCAAACTGAAATTCCCAGTTTATTCATTGCTTATTGATATGTAAGAAATTATCACACACTTAGTGTCACAAAATAACACCTACTGATCATCTCATAGTTGTGTAGTTGGAAACTCGGAGTTCTGCTAGCCTGCCCTGGATCTCACAAAGCCCAAGGAAAGATGTCAGCCTGGTTCTCATTTGGATGTTCCAGGGAAAAATCCACTTCCTAGGCCATTTGACGTGTGGCAGCATTCAGTTCCTTGACCCTTTCTTCTTCCTGTCTATCACCAGGACTAGGCTTGCTCTATCACAAAAGGAAAGAGGCTGACTCTGAGAAAATCAAGACTGCAGCTCAGAGCTCCAATGTCACAGTTTAGGTAGACGAAGGGATGGTGACGCTAAGCTGCTTGCAGCTGGAAAGCGAGTCCTTTCTTTTTTTATTCTTTCTTTTTTGCACTTGTTGGAGGTTGAACTCAGCTTGCAGTGAACTCTCCTACATCAATCATGTGCTCTGCCAGCAAGCCCCACATCAGCCTTGTGGCACAAATCTTTTCTTGCAGAAGGACCTAAGCCAGGGATTAGCAAACTACAGTGCATGGGCCACATCAGGCTGGTCACCTGTTTTAGAACAGCTTCGTGACCTGAAAAGTGGCTCCAGTTTTCACGATTACATTCTAAATGATGCCTGAGTATCAACATAATATTGAAAGTTTGGCACTTAGCAAACATAGACAAAAATATTTGGAATCTGTCCATTAGGAGGGAAAATAATGCTGTGAGAAGAGGGGCTGGGGCCAGGGATGTAGCTCAGCAGCACAAGTGCCTGCCTGACAAGCCCAAGGTCCTGAGTTCAATCCCTAGTACTGAAGAAAAAAAAAAAAAAAAAAAAAAAAGAGGGGACATAATTCTCCTGGGTTGAGGACAGAAGGCACAGGAAGAAGCTCCAAGAAGAGGAGAAGCAAATGCAGAAGCAGGACAACAGGAAAGTCATGAAAAGTGAGACTGCCATTTAAAACTCTCTGGGCCTGGGCTGGCAAGATGGTCTAAAGCGCCTGCTTAGGAAAGCTTAGGCAACAGCAGGGACTGCAGTTCAATCCCTGGCACCACATGGTGTGCCTGACCCACCCCCAGGGCAGGCTGAGCCAGCCATTAAAAAAAAAATACTCTCTGAAGCTGAATATGACATTTTAAATTTTTGCTAGTTTGCTATAATAAAATGTTCTTGTTTTAATTTGCTTATCATTTGGTTACT
The DNA here is from genome assembly GCA_004027025.1 of Myocastor coypus. Lineage (NCBI taxonomy): Eukaryota > Metazoa > Chordata > Mammalia > Rodentia > Myocastoridae > Myocastor > Myocastor coypus. Next base: position 51,244 of record PVJA010009538.1, read on the forward strand.
AATAAAGCTGGATCTCTTTTCACATGTTAATGTAAAGAACTGCAAGTGAATGCTATAAATAAAATGAACAGATTTCTGAACCAAGGGCAGACACAAAATAGTTAATAATCATAAAGCTAAAGTTATCTGCAAAATAGAAAATATATGAAAATCCCAACCAAGAAAATAAAGCAAATATTTATATTCTTATATTTGTTAATATTCAAACAAGTTTTGACTTTTGGCTCTAAAACTTAATAGTGAAGCATCCTGAGATGTCCAGAGCCCTTTCCTGCTGCTGACTATCAAGTTGCTTCCCTACTGACTTTGCTGAACTGTGTTGTTCCATCCTTGGGAAGACTTGTGTCATCAGAGAAAAAAGAAAATTAAAAAATTAAAAAAAAAACTTTTTCCAAAGAAAGACTGTGGGCCATAGTACTAAGCTTTAGGTTTACAGTACTGACAAGTTACCCTTGTTTAAGAGTAAAATCCTCTTCAGTGACTAAATTGTGATCTTTTAAGATTATATCCACTCAAAGCTCTTTCTGAGAAAGAATTGGATTTTGGTTTTCACTTAGTCATTTACAAAATGAGGTGAATATTTTGTACCAGAAAACAAGGAAAAAATCATATATTAAGTAGATCATGTCAAAAAAAAAAAAAAAAAGATCATGTCAAAAGTGCCTGGCTAAACTGAAAAGGCTAGGTGTTGTCAAAGGTGAAACATGTTGAGCAAAAAGCATTACATCAGTGCTAGGCAGGGCGATCCCTGTAATCCCAGCACTCGGGAGGCTGAGGCAGTTGGAGCACTTCAAGTTTGTCACAAGAAAAAAGACAAAATACATATATTAAAAATATGTAAAAATCCAGTTTAAATGATACTCAGGAGGGGCTGGTGAGATGGCTCAACAGTGTAAAGCACCTGTTTAGGCAAGCTTAGGCAACTGCAGGCAACTGCAGAGACCATGGTCCAATCCTCGGCACCACATGCTGCACCAGCCCTACCCTGAGGGCAGGCTGAGCCAGCCATAATCAAAAGAAAGAAAGAAAGAAAGAAAGAAAGAAAGAGAGAGAGAGAAAGAGAGAAAGAAAGAAAGAAAGAAAGAAAGAAAGAAAGAAAGAAAGAAAGAAAGAAAGAAAGAAAGAAAGAAAGAAAGAAAGAAAGAAAGAGGGCCTGGCAGGATGACTCAGTGGTCTAAAGCACCTGCTTAGGAAAGCTCAGGCAGCTGC
>PVJA010009539.1:0-15659 GCA_004027025.1 Myocastor coypus
TTTTTTTTTTTTTTTTTTTTTTTGTGGGACCAGGGTTCAAACTCACGACCTTGCACTTGCCCAGCAGGCACTTGTGCCTCGGAGCTATCTCCCTAGCCTATTCACTCATTTTTATGGCTGGCTCAGCCCGCCCTGAGGGCAGGGCTGGCACAGCATGTGGTGCTGGGGATCGAACTGTAGTCCCTGAAACTGCCCAAGCTTTCCCAAGCAGGTGCTTTAGACCACTGAGCCATCCTGCCGGGCCCCTGCCAGTGCATCTTTGCAGCAACCTATGCTTCATCATTTGGGTTACTTGAGAAAAACACAAGTTCAAATCCAAGGTTATGAAGCTCAGCTTAATATTTCATAATCAGACCTAACTTATTAGTCTTTTATGTTTGAACGAAAACAGCACTGAATTAGAGACCAAATGCTGCATGCTCTTGACTATGTTTTAATTTAAGGACAGATGTGAAATGGCTGCATACTAAATTAGATTTTTTACATTATAACTGGAAGTTGGTGATTTAGTTGACAGTCATTGGACCTTGAAATTAAATAATTGTTCTGAAAACATTAGTTAACACTGATTTGGAATGCCTGTTTTATAATTGCTCATGAGTGAAATGCATGTTTAGTTCAAGTTGTGTCTTTGGTTTACATTAGCATTGTTTGATTATAAAGTAAAGGAACACTGTACACCAAATTCTCTGGAAGACTGGGCTCCTTTTGTCCCAAAAGTTTTGTTAGGTTGCTATTAAAAAAAAAATCTTGTTTGTTTCTAATTCATTGCCTTTTCTTACTATTGTTCTTTCTAATTAAGCAAATCTGAATGAGGATACTGAAAATTTGTGAAAAATCAGGATACGGCTAATGTGAAGGCTGCAGAACCAGTAGAGACTTCCAAGTGAAAGTTAAGAGTTTCCAGGGGATCTGGGGAGATGGCTCAGAATAATTGCCTGCCCTGCAAGTACAAGGTCCTGAGTTCAATCCCCAGTACTGAAAAAAAAAAAAAGTTTCTTTGGAAAAAAAAAGAGTTTTTATGGTATCCAATCTCTTTTAAGACAGAACAAATACATTTATTCACTGCATCATGGTAGATTTGTGACTTCCTGGGGCAGAATGACATTGGTATAAGCAAGTCAGTGCATTCTCTGAGTGGAGATTCTCTGGTGGGCTGGGGGCAGTTGAGAGCATCTGGCTTATTCTGTCAGGTGCATGTATCTTGTTCTATGGGGCAGCCCAGGTGAGAGGCAAGGCTACTTCTGCATCACTTGAGGACTATGAGGAGCAAAGCAGAACTTCCTTGCTGAGGAAACCCTGAGACATGTTGGAATAAGGAAGATGGACTGGGCCCGCCAGATAGCTCAGCAGATTAAAGTGCCTGTTTAGGCAGACACAGGGACCCAGGGGATCAGTCCCTGGGCCTGCCTTGCCAGCCCTGTCCCCAGGGCACCTGAGATGTTGATTAAGACTGGGAGTGGTGTCACAGGCCTATAATCCTAGCACTTGGGAGGCTAAAAGCAGGAGAATACTGTGAGTCCAGTCTATGTAGTGAGGCTCTATACATCCTGTCCTAAATTAAAAAAAAAAAAAAAGAAAGAAAAGTGGACTATCGCCCTCTGAATAAACTGAGAACTAAGTGGTTATGATTTAACAGGAATTTGGTGTCTTCATCCTTAAGTTCTTTAACTCAAATTATGGGGTGTGGAGTAGCAGCTTCTTGCTGAGACAAAATTTGGCTTGTGGTTTCCAGAGGGTGAGTCCATGTTTGCCTGGCTCTAAGGCAGACGTGGTATGGTGGAGGCATGACTGCTACACACCTCATGGTTGCCAGGAAGCTGAGCCAGAGGGATGGCAGGGGACTGGGACAGGAACAACCCTTCTGGAGTTCACACCTTCAGGGTCCACCTCAAAGCAGACCCTACTTCCTAACAGCACATTTAGCTCTGAGCTCATCAATGAGTGAATCTACACATACGAGACATTTGGGGGGACATTTTTGATGTGAACCAGAGAAAAACTGGAATACTGAAGACCAGGTAAGGCTGTAGGTGAAGAGACGCTGGGTAGCACTAGAACAAGGAAGCAGACCAGGGGCGGTGGTGGTGGGAGAGTGAAATTTAATTTGAAATAAAGCAACAACAAAAAAAAAACCCACGGGGCTGGGGAGATAGCTCTGTGGCACAAGTGCCTCCCAGGCAAGTGTTGAGGTCCTGAGTTCAAACCCCAGTCCCACAAAAAACAAACAAAGAAACAAAACAAAACAAAAAACCCCACACACAAAATCTCAACCTTGAAATAGCTACAGGGTGAAGAAAAATGGAGCCCAAGCCTAGAAAGCTGTTGATATGTGGCTTTGGAGTGCTTAGCCAACTGGAACACTTGTGTGCTCTGGAATGCAAGTTGCAGTCCAATCAGAGCAGCAGCATGAGGCTGAGTCACAGGTTATATCCTTAGGGCTGGCAAGTAACCTCTGTGGCACTTCCCAAAGGCAGTCCAAGCCTAGTTCTGAGGGAGCCACAAGATTTCAGCAAAGAGGTGTTCAACAGCAGATCCAACTTGTACTCTTCCAGATGGCCAAGACCATCCATGACCTGACAGGTTTTCCCTGCTGAGGGGGCTCTCTGGCAACTGGCAACAGTCATTATGTGTAACCTGGGGTTTCAGGACAGCAAAAACAAACAAACAAACAAACAAACAAACAAAAAACAGTAAAAATGAAAATCTGAATCAAGTGTAAACTTTAAGAAAAATTTCAAAGGTAACAACGCTTCTGAAGAGTTGTTTACATCTAAGTAAATGCATCAGTTTTATTATCGTCTGAGGAACTGATGGAAGCAAGTAGTCCTTAGGATTGAGCCCAAAAAAAGACTTTTCTGGCCTTTTAGATATAGGAGATAGGGCGTGGCAGTGCTGGCTGGGGAAATGAGTAGCACCTGTCAGTTACCTGATCCCAGGGGAACACCAGGGTGGCATGTGTGGAACTTCTGCCACCAGATGTGGGTCACATAAAAGAGTGGCCATCACAGAAAGCCACCATCATGGAGGTTAGTTGGAGTGGTAGCCTGCTCCACAGTGTTTCTCAGGTGTTGCACCTTCTTTCATTTTTGCTTTTATCCTCTGTTTCTCTTTGTTTGGCCTGTGCTTTCTCAGTAAAGCTGGCTTCTCCAATGGCCATTCACCCCACAGCTTTCAAATAAATGTTTTGGTCCCCTTACTGACTTGTCTAGTCCAATTCTTTGTTCAAGAAAAGAACTACCAAGTGTGTAGAGGATATGCCCTAGGGTGGCTGTGTATGCTCTAGGATATTGTAGTGGTTGACTCATTGTGTCAACTTGAGAATTTTGTAAGTTTGTTTAAGTGACTCAGTTGGGTCCAGTGTCCTCATTTTGTAAACATCCTGAGCCTATGCAAGAGGAGGGCATGGAGATTGTGTGAGTGCTACACCTGCCCTTTTTGCTCTTGTTGCTTTTATATCTTCTGCCACCATGAACTGTTGCCCTCTTCCATGACACCGTGCCTTGGAGCCAGCTGATTACAGACTACAACCTCCACAAACTGAGCTAAATAAATTTTTCCTCATTAATTCTGAGTGTTGGGTATTTTGTCCTAGCAATGAGAGGAACATAATCAAGACACAAGCCATTTCTAAAGCACCTGTCCTACCCTATAGCACTTTGGCACAGATGTTTTGCCTGCATCATGTGATCAACAGGCCTCATAGGACCATCTTCCAAATTGCTCTTTTTCTGCATGAAAACAGGCAAGCCATATATTGTTTGGATTTTGAGGAAAAACAAGTCTATATGGGACATGACAGAAATAACATATTTTGAAGATAGTGTTTTCTCGGATGCTGTGTTTATTTGCAGAACATGCTTAGTGAATGTGCCTAAAATAGAATAGGCTCCAGGCATTCCTTAACTACAAAATTCTAGCTAGGTTGTTAAATGAATTGGTCACTAAATGAGGAATTAATCTGTACATTACAATATCGAGAACAAAGAAATGGTCAACTTGATGACTTTGCTTTTATTCCATAACTATAACATGGAGTATTATAATGTATAGCAGAAAATAAAGCTACAGTGCTGTATAGAACAATAAGGTAAAATTATAATACTACATAAATAAGGTATATTGTATAAAAAAGACATTGAGCTATACACAAGCTGTACAGAACTGTACAGATGAAAAAAAAAATCATAAGCCTCAGCAGAAGGTCATAAGGCCAGACAATTTTTAAACAGGTAGATCAATAAAAAAGGAATAGGGGCCCAGCAGGATGGCTCAGTGGTCTAAAGCGCCTGCTTAGGAAAGCTTAGGTGGCCTCAGGGACCGTGGTTTGATCCCTGGCAGCACATGCTGTGCCAGCCCTACCCTCAGGGCAGGCTGAGTCAGCCATAAAAAATAAAAGTTCTGAAACAAGAAAAAGAAAAAAAAATTATTAAAAAAAAAAAAAAAAAAAGGAATAGCTGTTTAGAAAGAACTGTGTTTGGACACTGTCTTAGTTACTTTTCTCTCATGGTTGAGATAAAACACCCAACACCCACACTTAAACGGGGAAAGAGTGAGCTCACATTTTGTAGATGTTTGAGTCCCTAATCTGCTGGCTCTAAGGCAGGGTGAGCAGATGGTAGAGGTGCAACAGTTCATGACAGTAGAAGACAGTAAAAGCAACAAGTGAGCTGATGGGACAGGCTTCCTGACCCATACACTGTATGCACACTACCCTGCCCAGGGCAGATACACACCTTTATTTATTTATTTTTTAGTTTTTTTCTTGCTTCAGAACATTTGTTTATTTTATTTATTTTTTTAATATATTTTTTCTTGTTTCAGAACCTTTATTTGTTTATTCACTCATTTTTATGGCCAGCTCAGCCCGCCCCGAAGGCAGGGCTGGCGCAGCATGTGGTGCCAGGGATTGAACCGCGGTCCCTGAAGCCACCCAAGCTTTCCCAAGCAGGCGCTTTAGACCACTGAGCCATCCCGCCAGGCCCTGTTTGTTTATTTTTATGGCCGGCTCAGCCTGCCCTGAGGGCAGGGCTGGCGCAGCATGTGCCGGGGATCGAACTGCGGTCCCTAAAGCCACCTAAGCTTTCCTAAGCAGGTGCTTTAGACCACTGAGCCATCCTGCCGGGCCCAGGTACACACCTTTAATCCCAGCATTGCACCATTATCAGTCACAAACTCTAGATTCAGTCGCCTCTGAAAAGCCACCCACTGCATGACTGCATTTGGACACCAACCATGACAGACATCTTTGTAGCAACAGTGGGAGTAGATACTGATGAAGTCAGAAAATTTTTTCAGGGGCCCAGCAGGATGGTTGAGTGGTCTAAAGCGCCTGCTTGGGAAAGCTTGGGTGGCTTCAGGGACCGCGGTTTGATCCCCGGCACCACATGCTGCGCCAGCCCTGCCTTCGGGGCCGGCTGAGCCGGCCATAAAAATGAGTGAATAAACAAAGGTTCTGAAACAAGAAAAGAAAAAAAAAAGATTAAACATTTGTAGGGTTCGGGAGATAGCTCAGTAGAGTAAGCATCTGCATAGCAAGCTCAGGGTCCTGACTTTAATCCTGGGGGAGGGGGGAGGAATTAAACATTTGCTGGCTTATCATTTTAAACTCTCCCTGGCATTCTGCTGTGGCAGTAACCATACTAACATTCAGTTGCAATATTAATTTATTTAAAATAATTGTTGCATTTTTATTCTCTCTTTTTTTTTTTTGCGTGTGTGTGTGTGTGTGTGTGTGTGTGTGTGTGTGCACGCTCATGCACCAGGAATCAAACTCAGGACCTTGTGCTTGCCAGGTGGGAGCTTAAGCTGCTGCACTATCTCCTTCCCACCCTGCTGCATGCTTATTCTTAGTTTGTCTCTAGATCTAACAGTTGTGACCCACTCCAATTTGCAGCTCCAGTGCAGAAATAAGCCATTCGGTTAGCCTCCGCCTTGGGATTTGTCTGATCCAGCTGACAAGTTTAATTTCAAAGGAGATAGGTGGGAAACAGGAATTTGAGGCCAGAACCCAAGTCGTGAGGCCTAAGGCAGGGATTTATCTGCATCACTGTCGCCAGCACTGCAGGCACGTGACCTCCAGCTAAAATGGGAGCAGGAACTTCGGGAGGGGACATAGAGGCGCGACCGGAGTAAATGTAAAGGGGAGGACACTTACCCGAACAATCATCGATGGCACAGGACTCCACAGCATCACCTACAAAATTGCATCGGGGGCCTGGGTACTTCAGATCTACAGCCCAACGCTAAATCAGGAAGCTCTCCAAAGCCCAGACTCGATTGTTCCCCAAGTCGGCTCTCATCAGACGGACACACTGGGGAAGGCCCGTGCCTCTGCGCTTCTGGGCACCACTGCCCAGCTCGTCACTGTGCGGCTCGGGAGCTGACGCCAGGGTTCGCGACCCAGCCGAGCTGTCCCCGAAACCCCGCCAGGGGGTGCAGGCGCAGCGGCCGGAGGCTGCGCCGCCAAGAGAGCTACAGGGGGCGCCCTCCAGGCTCAATTCTCGATTTGTTTTGTTCCGGACCCCGCCGGGCCCACAAGGGCAAGGCTGCCAGGGCCGAGGGAACGCGAGAAAGCGGTTATCCAGCCCGAATGCTCCTTCACATCACGCTGGCACGCTGTTCCCAGGCCCCCAAATCTCAATCAACAACCCATTAGAGCTCAACAGGAGTGAGACTAAGCCCCGGTTCGAGCGCGTTCACCCGACCTCTCTCTTTCAGATGCTAAGCGCATCTCGGCACAAGCGGCTCGGACTCTCGCCGGCGGCCTGGCGCCCGCACTTTGGCTGGGAGGACGCGCTAATCGTGACGCCGCACGGATAAAGCCTTCAGATTGGGGATCACTGCCTCCGCACAACAGCTTCATCAGCCGGAAAGTTGGTTTCTTTCTCCTCTCCTTCAGCGCTCAATCCCTCCTTTGTCTCGAGGCGAATACAGCCGACTCGAGCCACCGAGGCCATATGGTTCACTCTGTATTTTCTTAGTTGAATTCGGAATTGTTTCTGTGACTTGCGCGGGTTTGGAAGCGCGGATAAAGACGTAGCTGGAGCAGTGTGCAGCCCCGCGCACAGCCCGCTGAGGCCACCCCTCGCTGCTCAGAGCTTCCGGCTCGCCGGCGAGTCGCTGTAGGCCTCCTCACGCCCCCGCCCCTGGGCCTTGCGCCTTGCCAGCGCTCCAGGAGGCCTGAGGGCGGGGTGAAGAATGAATGGATGCATCACCTAGAAGGAACGACCTTAAATATGGGGTGCTAGACGCACGTGGTGGCGCACGCCCGGAGTTCTACCAAATCGGCAGGTTGAGGCAGGGGGCTCGTGTCGAGTTCGAGGTCAGCCTCGTTTATATAGCGAGGCCCTGAAAATAAAGTTTATCCTCGCCCTCAATCCGTTGTAACACATCCTGTTGCCTGTACAACGTTTATTTGCCATATATGAGTTGTTGTTATTGCCATCATTTGAGACAAGGTCTATGTAGCCTGGGTTGGCCTTGAACTCACTCCGTAGCCCAGACGGCCTTAAACTTAGGGCGTTCCTCCCGCCACAGCCTCCTGAGTGTTGGGATTTCAGGCCATCCCAAAAAGTTCAAATCTTTTGTCTTTGTGTTTTCAAGCACACTGGATACACTGCGCGGGTAGAAACACGACTGTGTTGTGCATTGCAGTGTTTTCTGGACTGGTCAAACGCTCAACTCCTTATGTACGTTTGGGATGTAGGAAGGAGGGAAGATTTAGTACTCCAAGACGTAAGCTGATATCTAAGGCCCAGAGGTATGAATTAAGAAAGCTCTGCTCAAGATCCTAACTTCTTACCCCGGTTTGTTTGTTTCTTCTTGCAGAGTGGAGAGGAGGAATCGGCTTTGGAGATCTTTATCCATTTCTCTGAACTAATTTGTGTCCCCTAGTTGGGGACAGAGCTGTGAGCGAGCCAGCAGGCTGCCAAGTTTCTTTTCTGTCTGCCTCACTCCTTACTTACACAAACCCTAAAGGGCCTTTCACCAAATCATTAAATCCTACCGAGGTGGTCAAGCTCGCACTGCTTTTCATGAAATGCGGGAAGAAAAGAGTCCTTGAAGTTTAGAAGATGCCCAAGGAAAACTCGTTGAATGACATCAAAAGGACGCGCTCGGCCGCTATGGGTGCACGAGGGCAGTGCGTCCCGCGTAGGGCCCAAGGCGCACGGCCGCCGCTCTGTCCCCAGACAATTGGGTCACAGAAATAGGGAATTAATTACCATAGGAGAGGGGGCAGCCTTTCAGCCCGGGCTGAGTTTTATTAAACGCCAATATAAATAACAAAACAACTCTTGTGGCCGCGCTATTCCTACACGCCAAAGGAAGGATTATGCCGCGGATTAACATCTTAAAGTCTATGGGACTTTCTGACTCAGGGCTCGGAGCTGGTAATCGTGTTTGTCTCCTGGTTCAGCGATTAGTGCTCTCTTCGCCGGGATGGCCAATGTCCCTTTTTGCAGGCGCACGGGTTTAGCGAGGGGGGTGCTCTCCCTAGTGGGGCCCCAGCTCCCCCATCTTTTCCAATCACCGGAGCGAAAACAGTCAGCAGCCGCCCCAGCAATGGCAAGAATTCTGCAGTGATTTCCCTACTCAGGGAGAAGAAGCGGTGAGGGAGAAGCGGGTGACCTCAAGGGTGGGGAGACCTGGCAGGGCCGCAGCGTCCCCAGGGCTCAAGGGGAGAAGAGAGGAGACCCTGAAGGCGAAGGGGCAGTCCGCCGTGTGCAGCTCCGGTCCCTGGTGCTGAGCTCGAGTTCCGAGCACTTGGTGTGGCTTGGAACGAAGGGGAGATTCTTCTCCTCCTCCCCGGCGCGCACGGGTCCACGGTCGCCAGGAAGAGTGGTGGCGGCGCAGTGTCCTCTCCAGAGGTGGCTGGGGACCAGGACGAAGGCAGAGAGTGAGATTTCACGATTTTCTTTGGATCCTTGGTTTCGGAGACTGGCACCTCCCCTCAGCCCGAACTCATACTCTCCTGCAGGGCTCACCATCCCCAGTACCGAACCCTGGGATTGCAAGGAGTCCTTTCGTCGGAGAAAGAGAACTGTTCCCAGCCCTGCTGTGCAGATTGCTAGGGGAATGTGCAGAGGAAAGACATCTAGGATTTGCAAACTTTCTCGCCACGTCTGCGCTCTTCTAGTAGCTTGCAACCCGAGTAGAATTTAGACTCCAAAAGGCAGCACAGTGGGCACAGGCTGGGACGCCCCGACCTCGTGCCCCGGGTCGCCCCTCCCGGACCCCCGGGACTCATCTACCCAGTTGGCCCTGGGACCGTTTTCCCTTCTTCGCCACTTGTGAGGTCGAAGTGTGCACGGGCTGTAGCCGTTGGCCCCACAGCAGCACCCACCCTAAACTTTAGGGCTTTGGGTCGTCTCAAAGTTCAAGCTTCTTAGAAGCAACAAAGACTTTCTAAAGCTCTCCACCCCGCCCCCTCCGACTTCGTGGCCCTCTCGCTACACGAACCCGGGCCCCTTTCTTTCTAAGGCTTGGGGATGAGTTTAAATCATTGTGTTCCCATTTCTTGATAACCGCTCGCTTTGAGCTTTTGTTCTTGTAAAGTAGGATTGCACACTGAAAGAGGGGCTGGAGATGAGCAGTTTGACCCCTTAGGACAGTTCACGCCTGGGACTCGACCGCGGTCGCAGTCCTCGCTGTCTATTCAGGAGGCCCCTCCCCCTCCCCATAACATTTCAGCCTCTTTTCATCTGGACAATCTTTGAGACCACACAAGTGCCTCTTGAATTTATTTAAAAGAGTGCTAGAAGCGTCCAGCTAAAGGTATTTGGTGTTGGTCACGTCTTGGCAAATCGAAACTCCCCTTTTTTTTTTTGTCTCCTTAGCAAAACTGAGCAAAATGCTGAACAAATAGAATTTTGCTGGCTAGGCAGCTGAGCTGAAACTTCGGCTTCTGGGTGGCAAGAGCGTTTGTTAGCTTATCTTCGGGCTCTTTTTATTTTTATTTTTTTTGTCTTAAATGGTATTTTTCATGGACATTTCCAGAAGCGTTAAAGCAACAGCACAAACACTGGAAACTTTGAGTTTCAAGTTCCAAGATTGCACAGAAAAAATTTCAACAATACTTTGGATAATAGTCTATCACAGATTACTTACCACAGTATATACCCACAGAAACACTTATAAAATTTTATGAAATGCACAAATCTTGATATTTCAGCAAATTAAAGTGTTTATAGTAAATGTATAAAACTGTGAGTTTTACAGCAGTATTGCAATATTTTCTCCTCTTGAAGGAAACTTTGAGAATAGGGAATGTGCACTTTATCAATATTATTACCATTTCCTAACATCTGCACCTTACCATGTGCATTATTAACTTCTCATAGGACATGGAGAAAGTATTGCTTCTGCAGATGCCCTTTCTGTGAGTCATAGAATATGGAAGAATGTAGAAGCCGAGGAGTTAGACACCCCAAAATCCACTGTGCATTTCACTAGCACTAGGCTTGAAGTAGTTCGATCTCATTGTCTTTGGAGCAACACAGGGCAGGCCAGGCTTCCCTTAACCCTCTGCTTGGCTAGGATTCCAACCGTGCTCTTCTCCCAAATGTATCATTATGAAATCCACCCAGCACTTCCTAGCCGCAAAGATACGTTGTAACTGGTAGTGAAATCACTGTTGCTTTCTTTTCTATCTAGTTTTCTTAGCCTTTATTCATTCTAATTTACAAAAACCCTGCAACCACTCCCTTCCATCCCTGTCTAGCCAGTACCCTTGGAAGATTTATGTTTAGAAGAACTTTGAGGAGAATATTTGCTTGTTTTACCTGAGTGTTCATTGGCTATAAAACAATGCTAGCTACATCACAAATAGGAACAAGTAAAGTCATCTCAGTTGCCAAGTTAATATGCTCATGTGTGCGCACAGCTAAGTTAAGGTAGTCTCAAGTTAATGACCTATCTTGTGCTTCATTAAACTCTCCCATGAAGTTTTGGTCCTGCACAGAGACCCAAAAGAGAGAGAAAGGGGACAGATGCTGTGTGCTGAGGAGTCTGAATGTGTCTTTTTGTTTTTTCTTCTTTTTCATTTTAGTGCCTGTAGCAAATGAAATCAAGCTGTTTGGAAAGGCTGAGGGGTGGCTAGGGAAATAATGCTTTTAAGTGTAGGGAATTAGTTTCACAAAGAGAAAAGATGGACACAAACCAAAGTCTAATGGAAAAAGATGACAGTTTTCAAATAATTTCAAGATAGAGGGAAGTCTGGAGGATGGAGAGCTGATTTTCATTTTCTTCACTTGGTGCCTTTGCATCTTGCTCCAGGCCTCCCTGCAGAAAGCATTGAGGAAATTAAACTTCCCCGAACAGCAGCCACCTACTTTCAGCAGGCTTCTCTGAAATGCAACTTACTTTTAATTCCTTCAACCATGGAAGACAGCGACAGCAGCATTTTCTTTCTCTACCAACTCTGGGCTTCTTACACTCCAACCACACCTGGTTTACACTTGATCTGCAGAAGGGGTGAGGCGGCCTCTCTTGTCCCTCCCTGCCACTTGAGTGGTGTCCAGCCCCGGGCACTGGAGGGCAAACTCCCGAGGTTCTGGGGTCGGCAGCTGTGAAAGCCCCACGCGGGACGAGGCTGGGCATGAACCCAGGGGAGAAGGAGGCCCACGAGCAATCAGAACCAGCTCACCGAAGTCCAGTAGGCCTCCAGCTCCCTTTCCCCACTGAAAACGGCAGAGTCCGGAGGATCAGGTCGGAGGTCCTGGAAATGTCAGCATAGTCCCTCCAATAGCTGCCCTGCGCCGGAAGCCTCCTCGCTGTTCAGTTGCCCTCTAATCTGGGATTGGCACAAACCCTCGCCCCCAAACCTGTGTCGGTGCAGGGAGCCCGTTTTCAGCGGGCGAAAACCTGCAAGCTCCCTAGTGTCACGTTCTCGGAGCTACTGCGACGCCTGAGAACCCCAACGCTCTTCATCCTCTTAGCGAAACCCAAGTGCGTTTGCTACCAAGTGCCCTCGCCCACCTGCCACCCATGTCCATTCCTCCCCTAAGCACATGGAGGAGTCTTCCAGATTGTCCCCACTTTGTCGTAGCCCCTAAGCGGTTGTGCCAGGACACACCCGCTGCCCTACCCTCTTGCCGCTTTCCCCGGATGCCGACCCCATTAACTAATTCCTAGCCCTGGCGGGGCCAGGAGCCCGCGATGAGGCCCTCGCGGCGGGGTGGGGGCCTAAAGCTGGGTTCTCCGCGTGCCCGGTGTCCCCGACCCCCGCGGCCCCACACCCCCGCGCCCCTGGCCCCAGCGGATCCCGCGCCCCGCGGCCTCGGCCCTAGGCCCCCGCGGCCCCCGCGCCCTGCGCGGGGCCCCTAATGAGCAGCTGAAAGGCAGCGGCTCCACCGCGCGTGGCTCGCAGGCCTCCCGGAGCCTGTGTGCGCTGATTGGCCAGCTGCGCCTCGCGACCCCATTCATTAATAAATTAGCGGCACGCTCCAGCCGAGCGCGAGCCGCCAATCACAAAGGACAGCGGCGGCCACCGCACCGCCACCCGACCCTGCGCCCCGGCCGCTCTTTGCTCCGTGGCTCCTTGCAGCCTGAAGCCGGAGCAGATCTTTGGAACCACTTTATGCTGATGAGATAAAGGGGAGGGAGGAGAGGGTGGCAGAGGGAGGAGGACTAGGGCCGCGGGACGCAGGGCCTGGGAGGGGGAAGGGGCGAAGAAAGAGAAAGAAATGAATGATGATAATGCAATGAAAAGGATCGGCCGAGGAGGGGAGGCGGGGGCGCAGGGGGCCGGACTGGGGTGGCGGGGAGAGGGTGGGAGCCTGGGGGCAGAGCTGATTGTTTTCTGGGGTGTATATAAGGGGTTTTAAGGAGAGTCGTGTGCCAGACACGCAGCCACTGAACTACAAGCAGCTTCGCCTTAACTGGAGAGCCTGGGAGTCGCGTGCCAGGAGCCGAGGACTGAGTGACAGACAGACAGACGCGCCCAGCCGCCGGCCCACGCAACCCCAGGGGCTCCGGACTCTGAGGTCCTAGTTTCCCCTGCGGAGCCGCGCCTGCAGCGCCCGGCGGCGGGGACAAACGTGCCAGGTAGGTGTCCTCGCCGCAGTCCGACCTCGCCTGCCTTGTCCCCGCGCCAGTTCAACCTCCGAGCAGGGCGCGGAGTGTGGCAACGGCTCCCTAGCGGTGCGTCTCCGAGCGGCCGGGGCGGGGCCTCCTTCCCTCTCCCTCCTCCTGGGGTGTCGCAGCGCAGCCTCCGCCCACGCGGGGTGCCCTTCTGTGCCCGACTCATGCGTGTCCCTTCCCGACCCTGCTCTCCCCGCAGGATGTTCGTCAAGTCTGAGACCCTGGAGCTCAAGGAGGAGGAGGACGTGCTGGTGCTGTTGCGCGCAGCCTCCCCGGCCTCCGCCACCCTGACCCCGCTGTCGTCTAGCGCGGACGAGGACGAGGATGAGGAGCGGGACGCGCGAGATGGAGCGCGCGGGGCCGGCCCGGGGGCGGCGGTTGCCGGGGGCTGCGGGCCCGCGCGGCTGCCTGGGCTGGGGCTCGAGTGCAAGCGGCGCTCCCCGCGCTCCCGGGCGGCCTCGCGCGGCGCCAAGACGGCCGAGACAGCGCAGCGCATCAAGAGGACGCGCAGGCTGAAGGCCAACAACAGGGAGCGCAACCGCATGCACAACCTCAACGCGGCGCTGGACGCGCTGCGCGAGGTGCTGCCCACCTTTCCCGAGGACGCCAAGCTCACCAAGATTGAGACGCTGCGCTTCGCGCACAACTACATCTGGGCGCTCACCGAGACGCTGCGGCTGGCGGAGCATTGCGGGGCCGGCCTGCCGGGGGCGCTCTTCCCCGAGGTCTCGGGCGCCGCGCCCCGCAGCGGCGGGGACAGCCCGTCGCCGGCTCCCACGTGGAGCTGCACCGCCAGCCCCGCGCCGTCCTCCGCGGCGTCCTCCAGCTCCACCTCCCCCCACAGCTGCACTTTGTCGCCCGGAAGCCCGGCCGGGTCCGACCTGGACTACTGGCCGCCGCCCGCCGACAAGCATCGCTACGCGCCGCACCTGCCCCTGACTGGGGACTGCCTCGGGCCTTAGCGGGCCTTGGTCCTCCCCGCACGGAGCCCTCGTTCAAGCCCTCCTAGGGTGGCTGGGTCCTGGGCAGGGGCTCTCCCCGGGGAGTGGCTTTCGGAGTGCTGCCCAAGGCCCGCGGCGCCTGATGGCTTTGGGTAGAACACGCTTCTCCCTGTCCCAGCCGGGCAATCGCCTGGAGCCCTGCAACCGGTCCCAGCGGTCTCTTCACCTTCGCTCCTGCATAGAGATGTTAATGTCGCTAGAAAGCCGCGTGTCATAGCAGCTGAAAGAGTTCCTCGGTAATAATGTTATCCACAGACCCGCCGCGCCGCGCAGGCACCTGCTTCTTCCCACTGCGGCCTGCGGGCGGTGGGAACTTCACCTGTCAAACCAAACTTTCCCTCTTTGACGCGCACTTTGTTCCTTTTCCCAGATTCGTCACAATGCCTATTGTCCCATCCTCCTCTTTTCTTTTTTCTTCTCCATTGGGCCATCTGCCTCTTATGATTTATAAGGGGAGAAAAAAAAAAACTTGTTTTGTGAGAGGGCCAGGTTAGAAGTCATTGTATAATTTGTAGGCTTTGTGACGATTGAATGCAAGCGTGGAAATTTAGGCTGAACTCTCTATCAAAAGGAAAAATGGGGAGGAAAAGAGAAAAATCAGGAGGGAGGATTGCTTCATGCATTATTCATCTCGACCTTTTAGGGGAGGGGGAACTCCCCCATTCTTTCAAGAGATTAAAAATAAATCAACAGCCTGAAAACCCGAGCAGACACGGAGAATTACCAGGATCAGCCACACACGTGTTCCCTTCTATTTATTATAAAGAAAATTGTCATGGGAAAATTATGTATTTTTTGTATATTTTACAGAGTTTATCCTAGTATGTATTTACACCTTGAACAAGAAAATCGCTCTTGTGATTAAGCTATAAATAAAGTATCTAATTTTCATAAATTTCATGTGTTGTATTCTAATTTTTTCTTGCCAACGTGGTCATTAGGTGCAGAATAAGCTATGTTTTCTGCTCCTCCCTGTCAAACAGAAAGCTTATACTTGGGGACAGTGTTTGATGTGGTGTTTTGCTAAGAAAGTAGAAAAAAGCTGAGTCTTGTTTGAGACTTTATCCCTAAAATAACAGGAAACATTCTATATAAGCACAAACTTTATAAGAAGTCAATTACTGGAGAGAGAGAGAGAGAGAGAGAGAGAGAGAGAGAGAGAGAGAGAGAGAGAGAGAGAGAGAGAGAGAGAGGAGAGAGAGCATTTAGTCGCATATAGTCACAGTGAACACCAAAGTTTGGAGAAATTTCCATTTTTAAAAAATTTGTACTTGAACTTTCTTGGTGGCATGTGTAGAAATTTGGTTCTTACACTTAACCCTTTTAAATTTCAAGCCTCATCTGTAGCCGGCAGGGATTGGGGGTGAACCCTGATGGGCCCCTTCCAGTATACACATCTGTGAGGTGCAAGCACTTATCTGTTCATTACTGGAAGCTGATTTAGTATTCACCATTTTAACAAGCTAGTTGGCTTGAAAAGCAAATTCCTGCTGGAAAAAAGAAAATATTCAGAGTGAGCTTGAATAGACAATATATGTGAATAGCTTTGCCTTCTAATCTTTGTTAATTACCTAG
>PVJA010009539.1:15759-60473 GCA_004027025.1 Myocastor coypus
AAAATTTTTTTTTTTTTTTTTTTTTTTTTTTTTCTTTAATGATGGTGTTTGAGGAATCCTCCTGTGAATGCTAGGTCTGGTTCTGCCTTCGCTGAAGCAATGTTCTGTTCTCCTAAAATGTCTGTCTGAAACTGCTCCTCTTCTCTAGCTGTATGGGAAATATTCCATGTGTAATATTTTAGCAACTGTCTCTTAATCACACTCAAGATTTTTGTTTAGTTTTCATGCATTTCACCTAAGAGGGACCTGTTGGAACATTCCTTCTAGTTTATTTTTTTTCCCATTCTTTTATTGTTTAAGTTTAACAATGGTTATATTACATATTTTCATCATTGGATCAGTTTAGATTAATACATACAGGTACATTCCTTCTAGTTTAAAGATTTTATTATTCCTGATTAAGAATGAATGGATCCCTCAAGGGGAGCGAAAGTGATAGATCGCTTATCCGTATGATGCTTTCAGTGTTTAAAGAGCTGATCTGTCCAGCAAGGCAACTATAATGTGAACGTTTGGAAATATCAGTTTTGATGGCACTGTTGACAGCACTTGTGATGAACCCTGTGGCCTCACGTGGGAACAGTTCCTAGTGCCTCTCTGTGAACACACCCAGGGCATGTTCATTTTCCCAGCTACAGATAACCTCCCCAGTGGGTGAGGTGAGCTGATCCCATGATGACATGATCCAAATGGCTTAGTTGGAGAGGCAGGGATGAGTAGATGGCACAAGAATCTTATTTTTACTTATTATTATTATTATTATTATTATTATTAATTTTTTTTTTTTGAGACAGTCTCTCTCTGACCAGCCTAGACTAGACTGGAATTTGCAGTCCTCCTGCCTCAGCCTCTGGAGTGCTACGATGACAGTTGTGTGCCACCATGTGTGGCTCAAGCATGAGAGCCTCATAGCTTACAAGTGACCTCTTGGGCCTAGAAGACAGCAGTGTGTCTACAGCCTTTGTCCAAACCCAGACTTGTGCCCGTGTGATCAGAGGCAGAGTCAGGTCCCCTTATACATCAGCTGTGAGTCATATGTATCCAGGATTCCTCTGTCATCCGACTCCCACACTTTACACCAACTCTGCATTTTTACTTTTAGGGAATGCTTGCTGTCATCTATGTGATTAGAAACATGGTTCTTAGTGTGCTCTTGGGCCTAAGGCCTGACTCCTCCCCTCACACCCCAACCTCCCCAGCTATTAGCAGAAGGTTCCCTCGGCGCCAGGGACCAAGACTGCTTCTGTTCTGCTGTGCCATGGTTTCTCAGGCCTGCAGCCTTCCCAGCCTGGTGGCTTTGGTGAGGGTTCAGATAGCCCTAATGAACCATTCTCCCCCTACCTCATAGCTCTATACAGCTGCACTGTGGGTCATTCCAGGCACCCCCCCCCCCCCCCCCCCCCCCCCCCCCCCCCCCCCCCGCCTCCAGGGCAGTGGCAAAGAGGCTGAAAGGCCTCAGGATGGGCCTGTTCTCCCTGGGGATCACCTCAGCCCTGCTGCGGACCAGCACTAGTTCTACTTATTTGTCCTAAAGGGTTGAGGCCTTGACAACTCACTTTTCCTTCACCAGATTGGGAGGAGCGTATTGTTGGGGATTGAACCCAAGGCCTCTGCACTATATCCTCAACATCTCCCTCCCCTTTAATTTTGAGACAGGTTTTGCTAAGTTAAATTGCTTAGGTTGAGCTTCAGTTTTTGAGATGCTTCTGACTCAGTCGCTTATGGTGTTGGGATTAGTATATATGCTGTGAGTTGCCTAGAAGGGACTGAAGTTTCAGGCTGCACTGTCCCTAGGCAAGAGCTGGGTGGCAGAGAAAGGTTCTAGTCTGCTTAACCCAGAGCCCAGCCTGATGATGGCACAGCTAGGCACTTAACCCAGAGATGTGAGGCGTGCTTGTCCTGATGTCTCACTGTGTGGTGTAGGCTGTTTTTGAAGTCACTGTGCAGCCCAGGCGAACTTCCTGCCTCAGCCTTTGACCAGGGACAGTGTTAATCCAGTAAACTGTGCATCTTCTTATAGCACTAGCACTTCTTAATCCCAGCTGGGACGTCCAGACCTCCCTGGTAGTTGAAGAAGCAGAGAAAGAGAAATCCTGGGCCCGATTCCATCACTCCACTCCGCCTGCCTGGGAGGGCACAGGGGGCTGATCTATTGCTCTCCACCTTGGCTGACTCCTTGTGTGGTAAATAACTCCTCATCACTGTCCTCATTCCTAAGAAAAAGGACATTTGCCTCAGCAGTGCTTTGGCATGGCACAAGCCACAGGCTTGGAGCCTGAGCCTCAGGGCAGCAGAGTCAGCAGCGAGCGCACGAGTGCACACTTCAGGGATGACTGGGGAGGCCAGCGTGACCTCCAGGCGTCGTGGTGATCACCTACCCCTTCCCTGCTTTCCTTTCTCTTGGGGACACAGCTCCAGCTCAGGGCAGTTCTATGGTCCCAGAGGGGAGCTGGCCAAGACACTGGGGAGTCCTGTCCCTGGGAGCAAATCTGAATGGAGGTCTCCCTGCTGGACTTGTGGAAGCTGCGACAGGGCTGCCACCTTCCCACTCACTTCCTCGAGCTGTGAGGCCACAGTGGGATGGGGGACAGCTCAGGGAACAGCTCTGAACCCTTCTCCCCTCCCCCTCTGTCTCTCTGTCTCTCTCTTTCTCTCCTTTCTTTCACCAAGGGAGCCCTGCCCTGTGCAGCGGTGTCTCTGCCAAAAGGGCCCAGGCTTCTCCAGTAAGGGCAGACTTGGAAGGGTTGGCTTTGGGGACAGCTCTTTGGGCTCACGGAGCACAGCTACGGTGACCTACCATGGATAGGAGCACTTGACCCTCCCTGGCTGCCTTCAGCTTCCACAGGCCGCATCCAGCCTCTCTGCATGTGTTGTGTGGACAGCAGCGGGGCCCAGTGTTTCCCCTATTCTCCGTCCTTCCTTTCCAGGCACCCCATTCCCTGTCTGTTTCTCTCCGGCTCTGCGCAGAATATTGCTTGCTTCCACATCCGCTGCCCAGCACTGGATGGACAGTGCTAGAAAGACCCAAAGTCTCTCACCTATTCTGTTTGCTGTAGAAACCAATAAAAGTGCTAAAGTCCACAGAAAAATGGAAACAAGAGCCTTAAGGAAATAGAACTCAGGGCTGGCTTCCATGGCAGCAGCTTGCAATACAAGCTTCACTTTCAGACTGGCTTATGATGGACAGTTGTGCTGGTTTTGATGTAACAGTTTCTCATCGCTGTCATGCTCTGGGCTGCCGTGGGACCAGAAAGGGGTCAATTACTTCCTTCCATGGTACAAGAGCAGTCTAGCCAGTGGCCATGCAGAACGGTGGTCCTCCAGACCATCTGGCCCACCTTGTTTCAATTTTGAGTTTTTCAAGCTTTTATATCATTGAAACAGCCCAAACAAACAAACACAAGCTAGGATTCACCCTGAGGATCAGATCAATATCTCTCTCAGCCTGAACTTTGTGAGCAGTTTTGAAAATGACATGCAGTGAGGTCCATCCTTGGACCTTCTGGAACCTCTCTAGAGGAGCCATTAACCAGAGCCATTTGTCCTGCTTTCTGGGCACAGTGCCTAGGACACAATCAGCCTGGTTTCTCTCAGAATTACCATGGCAATAGCTTGGAAGTAGTGGAAGAAATGTGGTTTTGTTGATAGAACAATCAACCTCTTGGAGATCTTTTTTTTTTTTTTTGTCTTTTTGAGACAGGGTCTCACTATACAGTTGAGGCTGGCCTTGAGCTCACTTTTGTAGCCCAGGCTGGTTTCGAACTCGCACTGATCCTCCTGCCTCAGCCTCCCGAGTGCTGGGATTACAGGCATGTGCCACCACCCCTGGCTCCTCTTGGAGATCTTGAATTCAAATCTAGTGATTCTCTTGAATTAAGAGGGAGTGGTCATTTACTTATTTTGAAATACTGGGGATTGAACCTGAGACCTTCACACTGAACTACATTCCCCATCCCAGCTTTAAAAAAATCTTTTTTCTGGGACTGGTGGTTCATGCCTGTAAATTCCGGCACTTGGGGGGCAAAGGCAGGAAGATCACTATGCATTTGCAGACATGGGCTACATAGTGAGTTTCAAGACCAGCCTGGTTTACATAGTGAGACTTTGTCTCAAAAAGAATTGCTTTTAGGGGCGCGGCGGGATGGCTCAGTGGTCTAAAGCGCCTGCTTGGGGAAGCTTGGGCGGCTTCAGGGACCGCGGTTCGATCCCCGGCACCACATGCTGCGCCAGCCCTGCCCTCCGGGCGGGCTGAGCCAGCCATGAAAATGAGTGAATAAACAAACAAAGGTTCTGAAACAATAAATAAATAAATAGATAAATAAATAAATAAATAATTAAAAAAAAAAGAATTGCTTTTATTTTTTTTAATTTGAGGCAAGATCTTACTAATTTGCTCAGGCTAGGCTCAAACTTGGTGATCCTCCTGCCTCGGCCTTCTAAAGCTCTGGCCCCTGTAATCTGCAATGGGTCTAGAGTCTCTACTTGACATCTTCAGTCTGAGAAGTAACAAGAAAGGCATGGTGAAAATGAGGCTTACTGTTTCTGTGCAAATGGTATATAAGGATGTATATCATCCTTTTATATCCTTGAATAGAGCCATTCTGCGATTTTAGAATTTTCTGCTAACATCTAGAGAATGCAAAATATTCTAGAGTTTTTTTTCTGAAAAAGAAAGAAAGAAAAAGAAAAAAGATCCCACCAGAGGAAATGAAGCTACATGAATACCCTGGCCAGTGACAATTTGGTCACCCGCATATCACTGAGTGTGGTGCTTGGTAATAGCACACGCCCCACAGCCAGCTGGCACACGTTCCCATGTAACAGCTCCCGCTCACCACCTGCCAGGTACAGTCTGCTGCCCTCCCTTGGAATGTCTAGCACAGCCAGTGTGATCCTCTCAGGGCTCTGCTTCTCATCCTAGCAAAGTGAGAGAGAGCAGGTCCATCCCATGCAGATGCTGTCAAACCTTGGGGGCGGGGCCAGAGGGAGGGCTTCATCAACTTGGTTGCAGGACTGTGTTGTGTTCTGGATACACTTCTTTTTTTTTAAAGAATTTTTTATTTTATTTATTATTTTTTTCTTGTTTCAGAATCTTTGTGTATTCACTCATTTTTTATGGCCAGCTCAGCCCGCCCCAAGGGCAGGGCTGGCGCAGCATGTGGTGCCGGGGATCGAACCGCAGTCCCTGCAGCCACCCAAGCTTCCCCAAGCAGGCGCTTTAGACCACTGAGCCATCCCGCCGGGCCCCTGGATGCACTTCTTATCTATCTGTCTGTCTGTCTGTCTGTCTATCTATCTATCTATCTATCTATCTATCTATCTATCTATCTATGGCTGGCTCAGCCCACCCCGGGGGCAGGGCTGGTACAGCATGTGGCACCAGGGCTTGAACTGTGGTCCCTGAGCATTTTCCTAAGCTGATCTAAGCAGGTGCTTTAGACTGCCAAGCTATCTCGCTGGCTCCACACTTCTTATTTTCAGTCAGATTTCACTGGTTCATTTTAGATGTATGCAATGATCACAATGGTCATAATGATTAGAAATCATGGGGCCGGCGGGATGGCTCAGTGGTCTAAAGCGCCTGCTTAAGAAAGCTTAGGCAGCTTCAGGGACCGCAGTTTGATTCCCCAGCACCACATGCTGTGCCAGCCCTGCCCTCAGGGCAGGCTGAGCCAGCCATAAAAATAAATAAATAAACAAACAAACAAAAGTTCTGAAACAAGAAAATAAATAAATTAAAATTAAAATTAAAAAAGGAAAAAAAAAAATCAAGAACTCCTGTGAAAACTTGTCTTGATTTTGAGTTTTTCAGGCTTTTACAAGACTGGAACAGCCCAAGCAAGCAAATAGGAGATGGGTTTCACCTTGAGGATCTGACCAGTATCTTTCCCAGCCTGACACTGCAGATGGTTTTGAAAATGACATCAGGCAAGGTCCGTTCATCATAGGAAATGTACTTGTTTCTTTTTTTCTCACTCCCCTCCCTCTAATTTTGCCTCCCCTTCCCATTTACAAAAGCTTTGTTTTTAGTTTTTTTTCTTCTCACTTTTACCCCTGCTCCCCTCCCTACTTGAACATTTTCTTCCCATTCCACAAACTCTTCTACATTTCGGTCCTTGTTTACTCTTCTACTTTCTCACGCCAGAGAAGCCATGCGGTATTTGTATGTGTATCTGATTTATTCCACTTAACAGTATGTTTTCAAGGTGGATGCGCTTTTAAATTCTAGAATTTCCTATTTTACACCTTTGAAAAGATTAAGGATCTCAAAGAATCATTAGTACAACTCCTAACAGCTAAATCTTTGAAGCATTCACGCAGATGGAGCGCTACTCTGCCCTAAATAGAAAGACAAAGTGGAGTCGGATGTGTGGTGTCCTGGGGCAGCAGAAGGAAGGGAGGCAGAGGTCGAATGAAGACATGCTCTCCACACGGACCGGCTCCCACGGGGGTGTGCCGAAAACACAGAGTCATCAAAAGCCAGACATGAAGCGCAGTGGTGACAAGGCTACAAGACATCTTGGTGCCTCTTGCAGGATCTCTGGCCACCTCTTAGTTGTCCCTCAGCCCATCTCAGTGGGGATCAGAGCCTGGCCTCAGGCAGCCTAGGCCAGCATGAGGCCACTGAGCTATGTCTCCGGCCTTTTTCAGCTTTGTTCGGAGACAGTGGCTCAGTGAATTGCTTAACTTCAGCCTCAGAGTAGCTGGATTAGCTGGGACCTGCAGCTGCATGCAGTTCCTCTCTCCAGCAGCCCAGTGACGTTGGCTCCCACCCACCTGGTGGCACCTGCAGAGAGCAGGCTGCTCCTTCCCCAGGGCCTTGTGTGACCAGACCGTGGGTATCTGGGGCCCCTCCAGTCCTTCTCTTGTCCTAAGGCAGTATCCCTACCCTTGGGCTGCCAAGCCACCCTGTCTGAGCAGCGGTCCTCACAAGTTACTGGAACTCCTAGTGGCTGTCACATGAGGGAGAGAGAACTGGGGGAGAAGCCATGGAGACTTGGTGGTGTTTGTTCCTGCACGGTATTAGCCAGCCTTGATGATCATGGGCATGGATGTGGTGTGGTCAAAGTATGTGGTAAATTTATTTATGTATTTATGTATTTATTTATTTTTTGTCTTTTTGAGACGGTCTTGCTATGTAGTTCAGGCTGGCCTTGAGCTCACTTTTGTAGCCCAGGCTGGTCTCGAACTCACACCGATCCTCTTGCCTCAGCCTCCCGAGTGCTGGGATTACAGGCATGTGCCACCATGCCTGGCTGTATGTGGTAAATTTAAAAAATCATTTCAGTAAAGGACACATTGCCATGAGTCCCCTCGAAATTCTCCTTGCCTTGCTTATTCCACTGCTCTTGCTGCTTTATGATGTGGCTCCCACAGTCCGCTTTCAGAAGTGTTTTCATGAGATGTGATAAAAACATAAAGTCACTGCCTTTGACAAGTGACATCTGACAGAAAGGCAGGCTCACCAAGCAGCACAGGGCATCCTCAGCCAGCTCATTTGCTGTGCCACTCCTAGCTCTGCCTCTAAGTCAAAATGATCAGAAAAAGTCAGTGCTTTGGTTAATTCAGAGCCCTGAGGCAGCAGCGACTGTACACCTAAAGACCCTCAGGAAGGAGTGCTTCTGGAGCTGCTGCAGGAAGTGGCGAGAGGGATGGGACACGCATGTTTACAGCAAGAGGGAGGCTTCAACAATATTGATGGCAGTGTGTCTTTTCCTGTAATAAAAGTGTTATTGTTATTGTTGTTGTTATCTTTGCTGTACAGGGGATGGAACTTGGGACCTTGTGTTTGCCAGGCAGGTGCTTATGCTGCTGAGCTATCTCCCCAGCTCTTTATTTATTTATTTATTTATTTATTTTTTTGGTGGGACTGGGGTTCAAACTCACAACCTTGCACTTGCCAGGCAGGCACTTGTGCCACGGAGCTATCTCCCCAGCCCCTCAGCTCTTTAATAAAAATTAAAAAAAATATAAACACTAATGTTTCTTTCAAGCATACCTTACACTGCTTTGGGAGACTGTGTACCTTGTGAGTGAGAGAGGAGTGGGGAGAGGATGAGGGAGAGAAAGATAGGGGAAGAAGAGTCCTCATCAACCAAAACTTGGTGACCTGCAGCTGAAAAGTTTGCATATTCTGTTGTGAAACCTGTGTTTATTTTAGGTTTGGGCCATGCAAGAAGATTCTAGCTCCCTAAAATCTATAGCTGTCTTAGAAGTGATTTTAAGAATTATTGTAATTATTTGTAAGTGTGCAGTACATTTTATTTTAATTTTATTTATTTATTTTTTTTCTTGTTTCAGAACCTTTTTTGTTTATTCACTCATTTTTATGGCCGGCTCAGCCCACCCCAAGGGCAGGGCTGGCATAGTATGTGGTGCCGGGGATCGAACCGCGGTCCCTGAAGCCGCCCAAGCTTTCCCAAGCAGGCGCTTTAGACCACTGAGCCATCCCGCCGGGCCCCGATGTGCAGTACATTTTAATAGTGCAAAGGATCTTTGCATAGTGGTACAGCGATCCCACACTGAAATTCTACACCAGCGAAGCACACCAGCGTGTGTTTCCTCCCTGCAGCCTGGGAACACTGCTCTGCGTTCTGCTGCTGTGAATTGAATTACTCCACACAGTTTTTACAATAAAAGCCACTTAAAAGTTTTCAGTGTGTAGAGTCCTTGTTCGTACCTTTCTCCTCCATCTTAATAAACTTTCCAAGTTACAGATGCGGAGTGAGCGGGAGCACAGTTCTAGCGGTGGCCACACTTAGCTTCTGCTTCCCAGGGAAGGAATGAGCAAGGCAGATGCTCCCCATCCGCATGGCCCTGGCCCTGGCCCTGCGAGAGTCTGCGGCTCAGGGATGCTGACTTTGGGAAGGGCCTCACTCTTCTGCATCCCTGCTCCCCTGAAGGGAGCTGCGCCCTTGCGAAAGCCTGACTGCTACCTCCATTTTTGCCCCTTCCTACCCAGAGCAGAGAGTTCCAGAGCTCTGAAAATCAGTTTGAAAGGTAGACAATTTCTGGGACAGCATGAACAAGCCTTACTGTCACAATTTCCTTTGACCCTGTTGGACTCAAGCCCACAAGGGACAGTGTGGTTAAGACACACATTCAGTTGAAGCATAATCGTTAGTTTAGATTATGGAGAAGTTTCTCCTTTTTAAAAAAATCATTTAAATTTTGGGGAAGCCCAGAGCTTTGGGTTGATTTAAGAAGCTGAATTTATAGGTAGAATCTTTCCAGCAACCCAGTGGTGTAAGCTGAGAACTTAAGAAATTCTTAGTAGTCTGGCAGGCCTAGGGTTAGATCAAATATTCGTCATTACATGGTTGGTACTTCTGACATTTATTCTAGCTCTGATTTTTTTTTTTTTTTTTTTTAGCTAGGGATTGAACTCAGGACCTTGCACATGCAAGCAAGGCATTTATACCACTGAACTATCTTCCTGACCCTCAGCTCTGGTTTCTAATATCTTTAACTTCTTCTAGAATCAGTTTTGGACAAGACCTACAGATTCATTTTATATTTTTTTAAACAGGGCCTTGCTATGCAGTTCAGCTGACCTTTAACTCACTATATAGCCTAAGCTGTCCTCAAATTCATGGCCATCTTCCTGCCTTAGCCTCGTGAGTGCTCCAATTACAGCCATGTGCTACCACTCCTGGCTTGAAATGTTACAGTTTTGTGTTGATATTATTTTTAGACTTTTTTTTTTGTAGTGGTGGTGGAAATAGAAGCTCATTCTCCACTACTAAGCTAAACCTCTGCCTCTATTTCCAGAAATATCTTATTTTTCAAAGAATCCACACTGATTTTCAACAATACATGGAGTAAGCAATGTCAAGTTGCCTTTTCTAGCTGTCTTTCACAATGAACACTAAGAGCTTGAGGACGGCATCTCCACTGTCCCCTGGGCTGGCGTCTACGGTTTGCTGTGTGCCTTTGACTCAGTGTCGCTCTCCCTCCTCTGCAGATGAGCAGAGGGCTGTGGTCAGGTGCATAGGACAGGCAAGTCCTTAGAAAGGATTTCTCTCATTTTAAGTGGCTTCTGAGCAGGGGACAATGACTTCTTCTATTCCAATGCTCCTATCTTTCATGCTCCTCCTTGATCCTTGATTTTTGCAGGTGTCTCTCGATTTGGGCATCACAGAGCTACAAACACATCACACAGTGATTTAAAATAGTTCTTGGGGGAAAAACAAATTAACTCTCAGCTCCCCATGAATAGCTCTGTTCTTTTTAATAAAGAAGAGTTAGACTGGACTAGGGCCGATGGCATATTTACCTTCATGAACTAAAAAAAAGTTAATTACTGCTCGGAGCAAGTTAGCCTGCCTGTCCTGAGCTGTCTTTTATTAGTGGTCCCTTCATTAATTTTCCTCCCTGGGCTGGCTGCTAATAGCTGCCGGCCCGTCAGCTCAAAGCTGCATCTGTGCCGCTGAGCAGGAAAGTAGGATCCCCGCCAAAGGGGGCAGGGAGGGCGAGGGAGCCGCTGTTTGCAAATCAGCCCTGATTAACGCGCCTGTCTGGGGCAGCCAAGAGGGGACTGGGTGGCTGCAGAGCGAGATTAGGTGACAAAACTGGACAGAGCCACACCAGCAAGGGCCTAGTTGTCTTTATTTCACCCCACGTCAGTGGGAGTTTAGCATCAACTTAGCATTTTACTGGTTTTTCAAAGGCAGGGTGAGCTGTTACTCATCACTGAATTTTATGAACCATTGCCAAAGTACTCATCTTTTAATGAGGAAATTCGATTTTTCCTGATACTACAGAGGCTTTGAGAAATCCAAGTCTCTCACTAGCTTTTGTCCTTTTTTAAGCTTGTGACCTTTTAGAAAGATACTAATTCAGGCAGAGCCAATGAACTAAGTACATGTACAATTTCTTGTTCTTGTTCTGGTTATGATGTATATTACTTTGATAATGCCTAGTCTTCCTTATTTTTCTCTCACCAACAAGTACACTGTTGTTAGAATGTAAACTCCAGGAGTAGAAGTGTGAAAGTGTGCGTGCATTTGTGTGTGCACATTTGATTCACGCTGCTCATTCTAGCATCTGTTATCCCACCCCCCAACTGTGGGAGCTTAGTAAATCTTTGAGTTAATAGTGATGAATGAAGTATATATTCTATAAATGACAATTTTATTTAATTTCTTATTTATATACACACTCCTTTAAGACTCTTTGCAGCATTCATTTTTTTCTCTAAGAAGAAACCAGTTGGCTGGAGTGTTAACTATTCCTCCCACACTTATCAAAGTATCATTATAAACGAGTCTGCCTAACCATTCATTTGTCTGCCTTGTACACACGTTCATCTTTTCAAGATGCGTTGAGAATTTTCTATGGCTCAGAAAAGCATACTTGGAACAACACAGTAGGAATACTTTAAAATGCATTATTATTGTTATTACTTTTTTAGACAGGGTCTCCTTGTGCAATTCAGGCTGGTCTTGAGCTCACCATATGGCCCAGGCTGGCCTCAAACTCACAGCAAACCTCCTGCCCCAGCCTGCCCAGTGCTGAGATTACAGTCATACTCCACCACGCTTGGCTCACAGCATACTCTATGTCAGCACAGTTGTTGAGCAGTGAGATCTTCTGATTTCATTACAGTGCAGGAGCCCCCACTGCACTCACTTTCTCTGTCCCACAAAATAGAAAAGAGAAATTTCAATGCGCCTTGCCTGATTTATGAGACAACTGGCTTAGCTACATGTTGCTCTTTATTTACTTATTGATTGATCGATCGTACTTTAGGGAAGGGTCTACAGGGTGCTCAAGGTCTCACTACTAGATCGGACTGGTAGTGATCCATCTGATTACAGCCTCCCAAGAGCTGGGATTACAGGTTTGCTTCACCACACCCGGTCTCCATTGCTGTCTTAGTGCACCCTGGGGGCGGAGCCAGCACAGCAGATCTGGCATGGCAGGCATGGGGATCAAACTCCTAGCCCCTGTGCCTGCTTGCAGGCACTTTAATCTGTGGAGCTATTTGGCTGGCCCTTCTTCTAGTATTTATTAGCTGTATTGTCTTAAGCACCTTCATTTTACCCTTGGTTTTTTATCGAGAGATGGGGATAAGTGAACAAATATATGTAAAATCCTTGCTACATAAAAAGTACTAATAAATGGTTGTTAGTGCTTTATTATTTCATGAAGGAGGTACATGTCATATAATAGAGTGTTTTTTTTTTTAATTTTATTTATTTTTTTCTTGTTTCAGAACCTTTCTTTGTTTATTCACTCATTTTTATGGCCAGCTCAGCCCACCCCGAGGGCAGGGCTGGCGCAGCATGTGGTGCCGGGGATCGAACCGCGGTCCCTGAAGCCGCCCAAGCTTTCCCAAGTAGGGGCTTTAAACCACTGAGCCATCCCGCTGGGCCCCAGTAGAGTGTTTTAAGTATAAAAATTACATAGGTTTTAGATTTTAATTGTTTAAAAAGTCTATTGAAATAAACTATAAAACAATGGTAGAATTTTTGCCAGCTACCTATCAGAGAACTAATATCTAGGATATATAGAGAACTCAAAAAATTAGATCCCTCCTAAATAAAAGACTAACTCAAAAGATGAGAACCTGAAATGAACAGATACTTCTCAAGAGAAGAAGTACAAATGACCAATGAATACCTAAAGATACACTCAGCATCTCTGGCCACTAGAGAAATGCATATTAAAACAACCCTGAGATGCAGCCCACCCCAGGAGGAATGGTCATCAGCAAGACTTCAGGAGCTGGGAAGACAGCTCAGTAGAATAAGTGCTTGCCTGGCAAGCACGAGGTCCTGAGTTCAATCCCCAGTACTGAAACAAACAAACAAACAAACAAACAAACAGACAAACAAACAAACAGTCTTAGTTACTTTTTTCTGGCTGCTGGGACAAATACTCAACACTCAGAATGAAGGAGGGAAAGGTTTATTTAGCTCATAGTTACTGGAGGTTTCAGTCCATTTTCAGCTGGCCCAAGGCTGAGTGGAACAAGGCAGAGAGCATCCAGTTCATGGCAGTGGAACAGCAACAATCATGACAGAGGCAATCGACCAACCAGGGCAGCAGACAGTAACAGCTCTAGTCTGTCTCTCTGTTTCTCTTTATATTACATTCAGGCTCTCTGCCTGAGGCTATCCATTTTAGGCTACACTCATAATCCTAGAAGTACTTAAAACACATAATCCTGGGAATCATGGATCAAGTCTCAAACTCTAGATCAGTACTAAAATATATAACTCCAGTGATTCATGAGTCAAGTCTCAATCTATAGAAGTCCCTGCCCCATGACTGTGTGAGGCTTAGGGAGGACAACTAGATATAAACCATAACACAAACAAAACAAAAAACAAACAACAAAAAACAAACAAAACAAACAAACAAACAAACAGAAAACACCCCCTCCCCCCAAACCAAAACCAAAACAAGCCAACCAACCAAACAAAACATTATTTGGGGGCCTATGTACTAGCAAGACATCAGACAATATAAATACTGGTGCAACTGGGGGGATATTAACCCTTCCTCATTGTTGGCGAGTATGAAGCCTAGTACAGCCACCTTGGAAATCTGAATGGAGATGTTCCAAAAAATTACAACAAGAAATTCCATTCAATTCAACTGTTTTGCTCCTAAGTGTCTGCCTGAAGGGGCTAAAATCATCACATTATAGTGACTCATGCGTGTCAGTGTTTATGGCAGCACCCTTCACAGCAGGCAAACCTAAGAAGGGACCTGTATGCCCATTAACAGAGGAGCAGACAGAAGGTGAGGCATTTACACACCCTAGAGCGTTTCTCCACTGTAAAGAAGGATAAACTTGGTTCATCTGTGGGAAATGACTGCACCTTGAGACTATAATATTAAGTGAAATAAATCAGACACATAAGAATAACTATTGCATGGGTTCTCTTATATGAGGAACCAAAAAGATAAACAAAGACCAAAAAAAAAAAAAAAAGACAGAAAAAAAAGATGGGGAAAAAAAGAGATGTGGGGGGAAGGATGGAGAGTGGGGGAAAGATGCAGCCATGAGGAAAGGAGGGGACTGGGGATGCGGAGAGAACTATGGTGTGTTCAGTACATGAGCCAGTTCTTCCTGGTGAATGCCATCACTTCGTCCCACAAACATATGCTAATAAAAATATTTTTTCTCATTAACCTTAAATTGAAAATTAATAATGATATAGCATATTAAAACTGTAGACAAATATTGAAATGTTATAGATGTAAGATTTAGAGTGAATTTTAGAGAAATATTTGTGAAATGAATACATAGCATGAGATTAATAGATTGCACATATAAATAATTTACAAATTGCATATATAAAAAATTTACAAACTTAAATGAATAAACAATAAAAAAACAATAAAATAAACAATAACAAAATTGGGCAATATAAAAATGAAGAAGAAAGTATTTACAGATCAGTCATATAATAGTTCACTCTGTGACCAGATCAAGACAGTTATGTTCATATAATTAAAATTCTCAAAGTAGAAAGGGGTAGGCAATAAACATTTATAGATGTGAAATTTCTGAATTTAGTTGAAATTATAGCACATTTCCAAAAAAAGGAATCTTTAACACAAGAAATTTGAATAAAATCATACCAAGGTACACAAAAATGCAATTTCTCAAAACTAATTGTAAAGAAAAGCAATTATTAAACCATACATATATATATGGTATATATATATAGTATATATATATAGTATATATATATAGTATATATATATAGTATATATATAGTATATATATATATATGGCATACATATATATATATTTAGCTATGGGAGAACAAAATTAAATAGCATCTTATTCCATATTAGTAAAAAGTGTGTAAGGGGCCTGGTGGGATGGCTCCGTGGTCTAAAGCGCCTGCTTGGGAAAGCTTGGGTGGCTTCAGGGACCACGGTTCAATCCCTGGCACCACATGCTGTGCCAGCCCTGCCCTCGGGGCGGGCTGAGCCGGCCATAAAAAATGAGTGAATAAACAAACAAAGGTTCTGAAACAATAAATAAATAAATAAATAAATAAATCTTTTAAAAAAAAGAAAAAAGTGTGTAAGAAACTAGACTAATGATTTCAAAGGACTGAAAGACACACATACACAAAAAAGACCTATTCACACATACATAAAAAAAGACAAGGAAAAAGTAATATAAAGTCAATGCAAAATAGAAAACTACTTTTTAAAATTTCTAATACTAGGAGAAAATATATCATGTCTTATAAGTAGATTGTAAGTCAAAGATACAGTATAAATCTTAAAACAAAAATTAAGATTAAGCAATATGCAGAAAATTAAATAATTCAAAATCAAATATTTCAAAACAATTCAACTAAGGAAAAGTTCATGACAGTAAGGAATTACTAAGAATAAAAAATAACATAAATACTGGAATGGCAAATATATGACCAGAATTTCTAACAGTTTGGAGATAGGATATAGCACAAAGTTCTAGTATGCTGTGTACATGGATGGTGTCCATGATGCTTATTGGCAATCAGGTGTCACTTGTGGGACTGAGCTATGGATATTTCCTTGATATCCACCCTGTAGACCCAGACAGAACCATGACCCATAGGCTGCAGAAGTCCATTTGTAGACATATTCTGCTGCTATATATAAAAGAATAATTGAAGCCGGGTGTGGTGGCTCACGCCTGTAATCCCAGCACTCGGGAGGCTGAGGCAGAAGGATCGGTGCAAGTTCGAGACCAGCCTGGGCTACAAAAGTGAGCTCAAGGCCAGCCTGAACTGCATAGTGAGACTCTGTCTCAAAAAGACCGAAAAAAAAAAAAAAAAGAATAATTGAAAGACTGCTTTTGTATACCTCTTTTTCTCCTGTGTTTAATTGTTCACTCTATTTGGTGGGTTCTTTCCATTCTCCTTTATGGAGTTGTGGTCATTTTGATTCTTCTCTAGAATATTTTTAGTGAACTGTGTAGGGTTGGCTTTTCATCATGAAATTCTTTAGTTGTTCTTTGTCATGGAAGTATATCACTTCTCCATTGAACTTGAAAGAGACTTTTGCAGGGTATAGCAGTCTGAGTTGGAATTTTTAAAATAAAAAAATGTATTTACTTAGAAGCATTCAGAATGTCAACAAAACAGTTGCAACTTTTTGCAATTACAGAGTGGTATTCAGTTAACAGAACAACTATTATTTCATATAAGCTTCATCAGAGAAAAATGGAGATGAAAAACTACCATCCCCATATATAACTAATTAGTGCTGTGCACCACCAAGAACCTGCTTTAAATTTCCATCCCCCATACTGTACCAGGCAGGGTTAGTGGCTATTGAAAATATCACCAGGACAGGGCTATCTAAACACACATTCAGTAGTGTGTTAACTATACAAACAAAACAAAACAAAACAAAACAACAACAACAAAAAACCCAACAACAAAAAACCCCCAGAAAACAAACAAACAAAAAACAAAAAAAACTACTGTACAGTTTACAAAAAAATCTTACACAGCCTTAGGTTTCAATTTTTTCTGCAAAAGGAGTAAGTTGTGTACAGGGTGGCTAAATGCTTTATATACAAGAAAGAAAACTGCGCTAGAACCAATTTATTCATCATTATCTTCTTTTTCGTCCTCATCCTCATCTTCCTTTTCCTCCTCTTTCCTTTTCTTGCATTTTTTGGCCTTGATGACTCCCCTTTTTGCTGTATCAGGTTTTCCTTTAACCCAAGAGGCAGCGATGTCCTTTTCATACTTGTCCTTCAGCTTAGCAGCTTTCTTCTCATATGACTGCTTGTCACCTTCTGCTATATTATTCCCCTCTCCCCAAGTTTCTTTGCAACATCACCAATGAAGAGCCTAGGATGTTCTCCTTTGATTTTTGGGTGATACTCAGAACAGAAGAAGAAGAAGCCGAAGGAGGCCTCTTGGGTGCATTGGGATCCTTGAACTTCTTTTTTGTTTCTCCTTTAGGAGGAATATAAGTTTTCATTTCTCTTGAATAGCAAGCCTTGTCCACTTTTGTCATGTTTTCAAATTTTCCTTTTTCTTTCGCAGATATGGTCTTCCACCTCTCTGAGCACTTCTTAGAAAACTCTGAAGTTAACACAAGCATCTGGGTGCTTCTTGTGCTCCTCTCAGCAAGTTTGCACAAAGAATGCATATGATGACATCTTACCTCTTGGCTTCTTAGGATCTCCTTTGCCCATGTTTACTTGCTTTCCTTAGCAAGGTGCAGATTTGCCCAGTGCCTGTCCTACTCTCACTTGCCTCTGCCTTGTCTCTATGGAGTTCAGTGTACTGCATTCTGGGTTGGAATTTGTTTTCTGGAAAGACTTGTGGTACTATGCTCCATACTCTTCTTGACTTGATGGTCAAGAAATCTGCCATTATTCTGATGGGTTTTACTTTAAATGTGATCTATTTCTTTTCTCTAGTAGCTTTTAGTATACTGTTCCTGCGCTGAATTTCTAGAATTTTGATTATTATATGTCTGGTGTGGTTTTAACTGGGTTGATGTTATCTGGAGTTCTATATGCTTCAGTTATCTGACTGTAAGATTGTTAAGAGATTTTTTCTTACCTTTTCACTAGCTGGAATGGCGTCTTAAAGGTCTGAAACTCTATTTTTGCTTTCATTGAAATGATTTTTCCAGCTTGTGATTGAGGTTTTATTTTCCTGATAGCACTCGCTTTGAATCTACTTCATATATTCTATTTATTTCCTACATCGCTCATTCAAGGATTCCATCATTTTTCTATTCTTTTCTATTTTTTTTAATTGGTATCTTCCTTAGGAGCATTTAATACTTCTTTCATTATAGTTATCACTTCTTTTTTTACTTCAGAAATTATTTCTGGAGCCAGGCATGGTAGCACACACCTGTAAACCCAGCACGTGGGAGGCTGAGGCAGGAGGATTGGTGTGAGTTCGAGACCAGCCTGGGCTACAAAAGTGAGCTCAAGGCCAGCCTGAACTGCATAGCAAGACCCTGTCTCAAAAGGACAAAGAAAAAAGATAAATTATTTCTGGTCTGATTTCCTCTATACCTTTCTGCAATTATGTCTTTACTTCAGATGCTATTATCTCAGAGATTTCAGGTGTGTGATTTCCAATTCCTTCTATGCTATTGTCTCCTGCATTTGTTCTGGGTAGGCTCAGGGTGTCAGAGTGCATTTTGTTCCTTATCTTTGTCATTTTGTATAGCATTGTCTTCTGACTTTTGCTGTAGAGCTTTGGTAGAGTTCTCACCTTAGCACCAGGTCTGGATCTACCAACTTCAAACTTGTCCAGGTGGGTGTGGCTTGGGTCTGGCTGCTGAGCTCCACTTCTTCCTGTCACAGCCCTTGGATGTGAACCAGCTATGCCACTCTGGCATGATGTTCTGCCCCAGGACCAGCCGGGTGTGTCTTTCCTCTAGCCCCTCTGCAGGGAGTTCTGCCACAGGGTTCCACACCCAGCACCAGGCCTGGGCTCTTGGCCCAGTGAGGACAGGCATGCCTCAGGTCATCTTACTCACACACTGGGCCTGGGCTCTGGGTGGTACTAATAAAAATTTTAAAAATAATAAGTGCTATTTATTACATTCTTTCCTTTGATGTAGCATCAGACTAAGTAATTTAATTAAACTGATCATTTAACTCTGGAATAAACTACCCAAACATGTGTGCTTATTCTTGCTTCCATCTCTTACAGAAGGAATCAAGGCTGATGTGGGTTGAGCGACTTGTCACACAAGCAGGGATGGATGGAGGGTGACTGCACCTTGGCCTGAGCTGTGTTGGAGCCTTAGACATAATTGGCGTGCTAAATGTCAATGTAATTTCAAGAGAAATTCTATTCTAGCACCTTACAATGCCTATGGCTGGATTTTGTGGGATGAGGCTGGAAGGTGCTATTTTTCCTATAAGAAGACTTATGCTAGATGGTCTAAGGTAAAGAGGAAGGTCCCAGGGAGCTAGCTCAGTGGAATAAGTGCTTGCCTGGCAAGCATAAGGTCCTGAGCTCAATTCCTGGTACCACCAAAGTGACAGAGAGAGAGAGAGAGAGAGAGAGAGAGAGAGAAAGAGAAAGAGGAGAGAGAGAGACAGAGAGAGAGAAAGAGAAAGAGGAGAGAGAGACAGAGAGAGAGAGAGAAAAGGGAAGCTGATTATGCTCAGGAATCTCCATTTTTCTCTTCTTTAAGGCATATAATAGCACTTATTTCCTCTTACCTTTGGTTATGCACCTTATTTTGATAATAAATTAAGAGTGAAAGTGACATTTCTCATTTTTGGGAGAAACTTTTATTCTTTTAAATATTTATTTATTTATTTTCTCTCCTAGCAATGAGAAAAGAGTAACTGAGACAATGAGGCTATAGGTTCAGTTTCCAGCATTAGGACAAAACAAAACAAAATGAAAAAATTAAGAAGATGGATTAAAGAATGACCTCAAAGGAGAGAAAAGCAGGTGTCATAAAATTCTAAATAAAACTTCAAGCAAAGAAAAATGCATTTTCCAGAAGGACAAAAATATATAGGCAACATTAAGTTGACCAGAAAACATGATCAGGCTGCAGAAAAAAGTTTAGTGAATTTGAAAAAGCTACAGGATAAGAACATGGACAAAGATGAATATAGCAGTGATGTGTAAAATAATTATCAAGTAGGTCAACATATATATAATTTGAAATTCTCATAAAAATGTGGGAACAGAAAAATGCTAAAATATTAAGGACTCTAAATTTTCCAAATTTGGTGAAAACTATAGAATCACAGATTCCAATAGCTCAAAAAAAAAAAAAATACACAGAAGCACACCATAATCAATTTCCTGAAGACCAATGATGAAAGATGTAAGTAGTGAGAAGAAAAAAAAAAATCCAAGCACAGAGAAACAGAGGTAAGAAAGACAACGGACTTCTCACTAGAAACAGTGCATACAGAAAGCGATGGCTGACGTGTTTTATGTATACTGATACATTTAAAAAAACTCCACCTGGAATTATGCTTTAGAAATGGAGTTGAAATGAAGAGTAACTGAAACTTGAAAAAGCTGAGGGAATTCACTGGCAGCAAATAAACATTTCACAAAATGTGGGAGGATTCCTCCAGGTAGAAGAAAAATGATGAAAGATAGAAAGTTGAATTTGCAAAAGAAAAGAGGAGTACCAGAGATGACGAAATATAAAGTATTTCTCTTTTTCTTTTTTGTATTTTAAGGAAAGGTCTACAGGGTGTTCAGGGTCTCACTACTAGATCAGACTTAAGAACTGGGATTATAGGTATGCTCCACCATGCCCAGTCTCAATTGCTGTCTCAGGACGCCCTGAGGGTGGGGCCAGCACGGCAGGCCCGGGGATCGAACCCCTGGCCCCTGCATCTTGCTTGTAGATGCTTTAAACTGCTGAGCTATATTTGGCTGGCTCTTAAAATATTTCTCTCTTTCTTTCGTTCTTTTTTTTTTTTTGTCTTTTTGAGACAGGCTCTCGCTATGCAGTTCAGGTTGTTCTTGAGCTCACTTTTGTAGTCCAGGCTGGTCTTGAACTTGCACTGATCCTCCTACCTCAGCCTCCCAAGAGCTAGGATTCCAGATGTACATTTAAATATTTCTATTTTAAAAATTTCTTTGAATTAGAATTGACTATCTGAGGCAAAATAGTAATAATATATTACAGATTTATAACACATGCACGAGTAAGACAGGCAATAATAACAGCACAAAAGACAAGAGCAAGGGCAGGGAATAAAATATTGTCCTTTTCACTTTTCAGTACAATATGTGAAATAATGTGCTATTACCTGAAGATAAACTAAAGCATACACTACATTCCTTAAAGCAACTTCTTAAAAAAGAAAAAAGCTAATAGATTAAAAAGGAGATAAAATAGAATTAATAAAATATTTATTGATAATTCAAAAGGAGCTTTTGAATTATCAGAGGAAAAAGGAACAAAGAACTGATGAGACAACATGTAAAAATGGGATAGATTTGGATTTAAACACAACCTTACTGGTAATCTCACTGACTGTAAGGCATCTAACAGTGCAGTTAAAAAGGTGAAGTTCTTACAGAAGGTAAAACAAGGCCAAGGGGCCAGGTGAGTTTGAGCCCTGGTTCCACCAAAAACAAAAACAAAAACAAAAACAACAAAACCAAGGCCAAATCCAAATATATGTTCCCTCCTTTGCATATAAAGCTAATGATCAGTCAGAAGTAGGAAGGTAGAAGAAATACAGAGGCAGCAAGCTGGAGTGGCCGTCCTCTATTATCATGGTTGTGCCTTGTTGCAAGGGGAGGTTTTTTTTTTTTTTTTTTTTTTTTTGTCTTTTTGAGACAGGGTCTTGCTATGCAGTTGAGGCTGGTCCTGAGCTCACTTTGTAGCCCAGGCTGGTCTCGAACTTGCACCAATCCTCCTGCTTCAGCCTCCCGAGTGCTAGGATTACAGGCGTGAGCCACCACGCCCGGCACAAGGGGAGGTTTTTGTTATCGTTCTGGTGTGGCTGCTGGTGAGGAGGTAACTTGCTGCTTCCAGTCCCAAGGAGGAGGTCCCCTTCACACTCGGCAAGTCACGGGGCAGAGGACAAAGGGAAGACACCCAAGAGCAAGCCATTCCTGGGAGCATGGTGGGGAAGGGAGGGTGAGGCAAGCACGGGAGAGGCTTGAGTGATTTCTGTGGATTCAGGGATATCAGAGATGTCTCCAGCCGTCTTGTACCTTGAGCTGGGGTGATTGGATCCGTGCAGTAGTGGCGGGGCCTACGAAGGCCAGTGGTAAAGGAGGTGGCCGAGGGTAGGAATGGAGCACGGTCCATTTGCATTTGAAATACAAACCTGCAGATGAGTGTTTGCTGCCTCTGGGACTTGCCCCAACCGAAGACTAAGATGCCGCTGTCTTCACAGACAGCAAAGTCTACATGACGAAGCATCCAAATACGGAGGAGGGGGCTTGCACATCCATGAGCTGTGCACGCATCAACTCAGTAGCATACTAGCTAGTAAGCATATTTCAGAGCAGGGAGTATTAAAAGACAGATAATAATAACCACTCACATTGATATGTGTTAAAATCACCAAAGCAACCCAACATTCTACCTATACACTTTGCCAGGTTTCAAAGCAATAGTGAACAGGACTGAAAGGAGCAGATGCACAGTTTCTTAGAGACTTCAACACAGAAATTCGCTAAGGATATAAAATACTTGAAAAAAAAAAAAAAAAAAAACTACCAGTGAACTTATCATTTACAGAATACTCCAGTCAACAGCAGTAGAATACACATTCTTTGCAAGAGCTTCTGATCCACTTATCAAACTAGATTATATTTTACTTTTGAAGGCAAGTCTCAGTAAAGTAATAAAATTTGAGATAATTCAAGACGTATTTTCTTATCATAAGCTGTGTTAGAAATTGGTAAAAAGAGCTGGAAGATCATTCAATATTTGAAAATTAAAAACATATTTTGGGGGGGCCCGGTGGGATGGCTCAGTGGTCTAAAGCACCTGCTTGGGAAAGCTTGGGTGGCTTCAGGGACCGTGGTTCAATCCCCAGCACCACATGCTGCACCAGCCCTGCTCCTAGGGCAGGCTGAGCTGGCCATAGAAAAATGAGTGAATAAACAAAGGTTCTGAAACAAGAAAAAAATAAATAAAATAAAAAAAAATAAAATAAATTCTTTTTTTTTTTTTTTTTTTTTTTTTAAAAAAAAAAAAGAACATATTTTTGGGCTGGGGAGCTAGCTTGATGGTCTAAGTGCCTGCCCAGCAAATGTAATGACCTGGGTTCCATCTCTGGTACTACATGCTGTGCCAGCTCCATGCCAAGCCGATCATGGAAACCATGTGTGGTGGTGCATGTCTGTAATCCCAGCACTGGGGAGGCTGAGACAGGAGGATCACTACAAGTCTGAGCTATGCAGCGAGACCTTGTACCAAATAAATAAACAAATAAATAAAATTTTAAAGAAATTTAAAAAATAACACATTTGAAATTCTGTGGTCATCACCTAGAAGTAATAGAAGTTTTGCCCCTACTATGGTAAGTTCAGCTTTATAGGAGACAAGGATCTAGAGAGATGGGTGGGTTTTCATATCGTTTCCATGGTGGCAGCTGTACATTTCTCCTGCACAGACAGCATGGATCACCTCTTGTGCATTTACTCTGTCCCTTGTTTTTCTTATGAGTTCCTAGTTGAAAAAACAGCTTGAGAATTAGGGGAAATGTCTTTGAAAACATTTTGGATTCCCAGTTATTCCAGACCAGTTGGATTTCTTCTCCCTGGCTTATGGGGTGGTCAGTTCTCCTCTCCTCTATCAATAATCAGAGAGTTTATGTACTAGTTCCCTTTGAGAGCCTTGTGATTCTTTGAAATTTAATATATTTGATTGTTTTCTCATCCAGATTTCTTTTCTTTTCTTTTTTTTTTTTTTTTAAATAATTATTTATTTATTTATTTATTTTTTCTTGTTTCAGAACTTTTGTTTGTTTATTTATTTTTATGGCCGGCTCAGCCTGCCCTGAGGGCAGGGCTGGCGCAGCATGTGGTGCTGGGGATCGAACCGTGGTCCCTGAAGCCGCCCAAGCTTTCCTAAGCAGGCGCTTTAGACCACTGAGCAATCCTGCTGGGCCCCAATCTCAGATTTCTGATGGGTTTATGAAGATTTCCTAGCTTTTTCTGGTCACTAAGGTGCGTTTTCTTATGACATTCTAGCAGAACGTGGGAAATTTAAACTTGAAGGACACAAGCAGGAAATTGAAGAACAGCTCAATTTTTTTAATGGTTAAATTTCACTGACTTCTGCCACATGAACCTGTCTTAGGTTTTCATAGGAGTCCACTTCCTTTATTGTCACACATGTGTGAATTACCTCTCCCTAAATGTGTCTCTGTTCTTTGTAACTAAATCCTTGAATATTGCTTGAAGCCCAATGTGCTGTGTTCAGAACTGCACTCAAATTGCATGATTCTCAGGACAGAGTTCTCACTTCTTGGTTATTCAAAGACATATTACTATAATGAGATTGTAAGGAAGTAATTAAAGCTCCCAAAGTCTGTTAACTTTAGGACCTGGAGACGGTGCAGGTGAGCACGACTCACCCCAAGCTATTTCACAGCACATGTTTTCTATGGCTAGAGGCAGGAGGAGGCAGACAGTTTGAAAGTCCAAGAAGGGCTCAAGGTAACTGTTACTAGCTTTCAAGCCCAAAAGATTCTGTGTAAGGAGTGGCTATAAGGAGCTGATGGCAACCCCTGGCTAACAGCCAATGAAGAAATGGAGACCTCAGCTTCACTGAATCTGCTGATAACAGGATTTCGATTTCGCTAACTACAGGAATGAGATTGGAAAAAGATAGCACACCACTAGCTGCTTTGTGAATTTCAGCTTGTGAGACTTTGAGTAGTGATCCCTGCTACACCTTCCCAGGGTTCTGACCAATGGAACTTCAAGGTCATGAATGGGTATTGTCTGAAACTATTACATTTATGGTACTTTGTTATTCAGCCATAGCTAACCAATACATGCTGGTGTTAAGCCAACGGAGCGCTCTGAGGCTGTGTGGTGCCATAGTCTTGATGGTTAATTATCCTGCAAGCTTGTGTTATCAGTGTCAGATACTTTCACAAAACTATGTTTTCCTGGTCAGATTGGAGAACTCACGATGTTGAATGGATTTCCTATAGAGATTGGATCATGGAAAAAATGGGAGGAAAAACTACAAGACAAAACCCGAGCATGCAGAAAGTAGATTCTATTTGGACGCAAGAATATGAGCAATTTCTATTCACCCAGGAACTAAGCTTAACTCACAAGGAAAACATAACTAAATCTGCTAATTGCAGCTCTGCTG
The DNA here is from genome assembly GCA_004027025.1 of Myocastor coypus. Lineage (NCBI taxonomy): Eukaryota > Metazoa > Chordata > Mammalia > Rodentia > Myocastoridae > Myocastor > Myocastor coypus. Next base: position 40,552 of record PVJA010009539.1, read on the forward strand.
TGGGTTAGTAGGATAAAAATATGGCAGACAAATAATACTGACACTAATAAAGACACTAAAGCTGACAACTATCACTACTACCACAACCACCCTTGGCACAGCTACTCTGTACCAGACACTACTAGTGACTTTGGGTGTGCTTTTCGTACTTTTTGCATAAATTTTGATACTGGTATTGTTGATCTTTTTTAACCATTGGCTGGTGGTCATGGAGGATGATATGATGATATGATCCTTAGATTAAGGAGGAAAGAAAGGGGAAGTGAGGACACCTTTTGTATTGAGAAACTAAACATTTGGCTTGGCTGTATAACGTGCTTGTTTATTATTGTCCTGCTGGGATTAAACCTAGGGCCCATGCCAGGCAGGCCGTCTACCACTTGTCTAGGTCCTCAGTTCCAAAATGTGCCCTCCTTCTTGGCATCCCACCCCTTAGCTGCCCTGTGTAATACAGGAGTTGCACTCTTTAATTCATGAAACTTGAACAATGCTCTTCTTAATAGACTTGAAACACCTGTTTTCAGAGCCAGAACCAACACATTCTGCCTTCTTTATCCATTATTTTAAAACTAATTTAAGCTTTATCAGAAAGCATAAACACTACAGAGGATGTAGGTGAGCCATACTTCCTAGTCATCTTCAAAAATGGGACTTTTAGTGCCTTTTAGCCATACAGTCATAGAATGAGTCTAAGAACAGATGGAAATCAGTTCCTCCAGGTTATCTGGCTTGTGGATGGAGAATGACAAAACCAACAATGACACCATAGTAGTAACTAGTGTTCCCAACCTGAATTCATGTGCCACAAACGATTTAATTTTAACCAAATAAGCAATAAAGGGAAAATCACTAAGGATGGGCAGGAATGAAGCTCCCTAAACAATGGAGCACTTGAGCATTTTTGCTTTTTTACCTAGACAAAAACAAAAACAAATAACAAACAAACAAGCAAAAACGGGGGGGGGGGGAGAAAAACCTGTCTACCCAGGAGCTAATCCATTTTCCACACTCATTATCATTCAGATGAGTCTTTTGTAAGACAAAGAGGTCGGCAGGGCTCTTTCAGGGTCTGAGAATGCCTTTCTTATTTGGATTGGACAAATAAAGAGGACCCTCTGGATCTAATTAAGAGATTTTTCACCTGCCATCATTCATTCATTCAGTTCACAAACATTTAGAGAGCACGTGCGATGTTCAAGGCACAATGTTAAATACTGTATTACACTAGGAGTTATGCCACAATGGGCCAATCATAAAACCACACTCTTAATTAATCTTGCGATTTTTAATGATTTAATTCTTTCATTCAGCGAGGCCTTATTAACATTGAAATGCCAGGCCCCAGTGCTGCTAGAATGAACTCACAGTTCTCTACTTTCTCGTGCTCATAATCTAATAGGGAAGGCAGAGACAGAAACAAGTTATTATTGTGCAGTCTGCACCCGTGCAATGGAAGCTCTCTCTGTGTGTGTGTGTGTGTGTGTGTGTGTGTGTGTGTGTGTGTGTGTGTGTGTATGTGTTTACTGGTGGGAGTGGGACCGTTAGAGAAGATCTCCTTGAAGGACAAATCAAAGCTTCCCAGGGCAGGAGAGGGAAAAAGTCCAGCCAACGGAATCACCCTGGAAACAGTGTGAGAGAGAGTGTCGTGTGCAGATCACAGTCCCTGTGTCTGGGAGGACCTGGGAGGGCCTGGAGATGAGATTGCATTGAGATGAGGCTGCAGGGATGTGGGCCAAATCACATCCAAGAATCTTTCAAGGAGACCCAGATGATTTTACTGATCTTCCAGCCAATAGCTTGGGGTGGTGGTACGTGTCTACCACCCCAAGCTACTCTGGAGGCTGAGATAGAAGAATCACAAATTTGAGGTCAGCCTGGGCAACACTTTTTTTTTTTTTTTTAATGTATTTGGTAAAGGGTCTCAATACACAGCTTGGACTTGTAGTGATCCATCTTCCTGTTTTCAGCCTCTCCGGTGCTGGTATTACAGGTGTGCTCCACCATGCCTGGTGTTGGTTGCCTGTTCAGCAGGCCCTGGGCCGAGGCCAGTGTAGCATGTGGTGCTGGGGATTGAACCCTGGTCCCTGCACTTGCCTAACTAAGCAGGTGCTTAGTCCGCTGGATTGTTTCACTGGAGCATGGGCAAACTTAGCCAGACATTATCTTAAAATAACACCATAAAACGTTCTGGGCATATAGCTCAGCATACCCTGGGTTCAATTCTCAGTACTTCAAACAAAAGCTGAAATAAAACAGAAGGAGAAACCCAGGAAATGAAAGGCTTCTAGACTGGACTTTTCTCCTCTCCTGCCCTGAAAAGCTTTGATCTGTTCTCCAAGGAGTCCTTCTGTAACTGTCCCACCCCCACTTCCACCAGTACACACACACACTCACACACACACATGCACGCACACACACACACACACACACACTGGATTATCCCTAGGTGACGTGATAGGGCTAAGTGACCACCAGGGAAACGAGAGGAGTCCATTATTACACTACAGGGACCACTGTTGACATCGTCATCCTGTGTGGCCCAGAGTCGGAGATTCCATGCAGCTAAGCAGTCCTGACTGCCACAATTAGGGTGAGAGGACTGGACAGAAATGTGCTTATACAGGGGCCTGGCAGGATGGCTCAGTGGTCTAAAGCGCCTGCTTAGGAAAGCTTGGGCGGCTGCAGGAACCACGGTTCAATCTCCAGCACCACATGCTGTGCCAGCCTTGCCCTCAGGGCAGGCTGAGCCGGCCATAAAAATAAATAAACAAACAAATGAAAGTTCTGAAACAAGAATAAAATAAAATAAAATAATTCATTAAAAAAAAAAGAAAAGAAAAGAAAACAAAACAAAACAAAAGAAATGTGCTTACACAGCCGACACTGTGTCTGAATCTAACTTGTAACAGGTTTGTGACCTCTAGGGTGATGTGGAGCTGTCTGCCTCTCAGTCACCTGCTCCCACGCAGTCACTAACTCCAAGTTGTTGAGCTAGAGTTTAAAATTTGGGTCTTAACCCACAATCTTCTCGTCACCCGCCCTTCCCACTCCTCTCTGAGAGCCAGGAGTTGAGCGGAATAAAAGCTGATCTTTAGCTGTGCAGAGCTCTGTAGACACCAAGTAGAATCTGCATTTGTCTGTCCTCCAGCCTGAGGGTGCTTGCAAGAAGCCTCTTTTTGCTGGGTATGAGTCAGAGCTGCCCAACAGGGGTGGAGGAGGAAGAAAAGCAGGAGGGCAGCCATCGTGGTCTGTTTTGCTGCACGCTGCTAAGGCCCTGCGGTCTTGAGAAGTCTTTGGCTCTCACTGGAGAGTCCTGGGCATTTTCAGTTGCTTATGTCAGAGCCAATCAGCCCTTGTAATCTTTGCCCACGGCAGCTTTCACCTCCCGGCTGGCTGCTCTTAACCTTTCTCTGCCCCCATGTAGAGTTCTTGCTAGCTGGGCCTCAGCCCATGCCAGTGTGAGGCTGGCCCTGGCTCAGCAGTAACCTGTACCTGGAGGCTGGGGATCCATATAGCTGGCCTGGTAGCGGCCGCCCAGCCCAAGGGAACACTTGTCCAGGACCCAGGTGCTTGGTCCCCAGAGAATTTCCCCATTGAGATAGTGTTGGGAACTTGGCCCCTACAAAGCCAGTTGCTGTGGGTCTTTCTGTTGTTCACAAAGACCATGTCACATGTCTAACAAAAGTGTCACAACAGTCCCTCTCCTTTTTGGTGATTTGTGTAGGAAAAGAAGTTTAAATCTGGTGTCTGTCCATAGCAGAGGAAACAACGTGTTTTCTATTTTCCCATGTTCTTACAGTGTATTTAACCAGTGGACAGAAGTAATGTTTGAAAATTTGGGTAATTGACATTTTAAAATTTGAAATCTTTTGTGACTAAAAAAACCCTGTGTCTTTCAATTTCTGGTACCAAATAAACAAACAACAATGAAAAACTGTTAAAAATTTCATCTGCATTTTATGTATGTATGTATGTATGTATGTATGTATGTATGTATTTGGTACAGGGTCTCCCTATGCAGCTTGGACTCATAGTGATCTCATAGTGACCCTCCTGCCTCAGCCTCCTCCTCAGTGCTGGGATTATAGGCATGCACCACTATGCCCAGTTTTGTTGTCCAGCCCAGTCCCTCCAGCCTGCCCCCCAACAGCAATGCATGTGGTACTGGGGATCGAACTTGGATCCTTGCACTTGCTAGGCAGGTGCTTAGACCACCAAGCTATTTCTCTAGCCCTGTTTTGTCTGCATTTTAAAAGAACTTGGTATGGCGATATATGGGTAAAATGTAAGTAATGAAAAACTTTCTCACAATATTGACTGAAATGCATAGAAACCCAGAAGAAACAATTCTTTTCTTTTAACCTGTGTTCTTTCCTGGTAATGTTTCCATGTAAAACACACATTAAACTTTAAAATTGTTTTAAGAAATATTTAGAGACAATGGGTTTATCTCATGTTGATTTTAGCTGATGCACTTAGTTAATTCAAAAGTAAGCACTTCCATACTTATTTTTGTCTTCTTCTAAAATCAGGTTTAAATGCAAATGCAACCTAGTTACAGACCCTACTGTACACAGATAATATTTCCTGCAATATGATAAATGTTTGCCTCAACTTTATGAATTCACTGTGAACTCATTTGTGTATGAGACTCATTTCGGGTTTTATTACTGTGCAGATCCCACAATGGAATAACAGTGTTAATAAGTTGACACTGTAGCTGCAGGCTCCCCAATCCACTCTGACAAAGCTGCCCCAGGGCTGTGCATTCATTTCACCATATTTAAATCAATTGCTCAGGCAGTCAGACAATAAATCATGTGACCATCTCCAGGAATAAAGTTGGCATCTCCAACAGCAGAGACCTGTACAAAGACTACATGGCGCCCCTTTGGGGAGGGATGCTTCTTTGTACTATCTCACACAGGGAGAAAAAAAATGGTGCTTTGGTATAAAATAACATCCCCTTTTTGTTCCTTCATTAAATTCTCTGTCTTACCACTGTTTGGTTGAGCCTAACATTTTGAGCTTCTGCAAAATTCCCACTTAACTGCTGGAGGGGAATTCTTTTGTCTGGGCAGCGGAACAAGATAACCCTGTTAATCTTCCTAGTAACACGTGAGTCACCATGTATCATTTTAATCTGGAAAGCACTGGGGCTGAGTAGTGTCGCATGCTGATTTGACTTTTCTATGAGAAAGTGACTCCTCGGCTGCATGATGGATTGCTTGTCCTCTTTAAACAACAGTCAAGATGGTGAATGCCCCGGGGTGACAGACAGGGTGTGCAGTGGGGCCGGGGACAAATCTGATGGCCCAGTTCAAGTTCACCTGACAAAGCTGGAGCGGCCTGCAAGCAGCGCTAGCGACAGGATTATTCACACTCGCATTATGGCTTTGAATGGGTTTTTTCCTTGTGCAGCTGCAGGGCTCCCGCACACTGAAGGTTTACGTACCATAATAAAGAGATTTAGCTTTTTCTCGCACTTTCTCCTGTTTCTTGCACATGACACCTACTTTCCACGGAACCGTGGGCAAGGGACATCTGTAGTTCCAAACTGCTCAGAACAAACCTTATCTTCAGAACAATAGCACCACTAAAGACGGTCACAAAAGCCTGACATTTCTACTCTCTGAAGGGCCGGAGATTAAGGCTCCTTAAATTGAACTCAGCTCCTGCAACTTGGCTTTTTAAATGTTGTCACTCGGCTGCTCCATACACTCCATGAGCAAAAGATTTAAGATAAACACAAATGCTTTTCCCCAAGTGGAAAGTGACAATGGACTTTTTCTGCATAAAAATTTCTCAGTATCCCTTTTCCTATGAGAAATACATATTAAAGAATAGAGGAGAAACTAAGAAAAGTTTAAATTAAGGGAGCAAAATGTTTATAAATTAAGGCCAGGGCTGAGGAAGTCCCATTTTTCTTCCGACTTCCCATCTTACTGTGTCCTCACAGATCTGCCTATGTCTCACCTGGTTGCAGAATGGGATTTGGAAGCCCAGAAACCCACATCTTCTCCCCTTTTGCCTCTTACCTTCTACAGAAGGGCTGGGTCTAAGGAACTGAGCACCCACCAAGCACGTAAAATGTGCACATTAGCATTGCTGGCTGCCCCATTCACAGTCCTACATTTACTTATTTAAAAAAATGAACAAAGATTTCACTGTGAAGCAGACACTATAAAAACATGTCCTGGGGTCATGAGTGACCCAGGGCCAGTACAGGCCAGTGAGCCTCACAGGATCACCTGCAAAGGGCCTCAGCATCTCTTTGCTGTCCCTGGAGCTGTCTCCAGTTGAGTCTGTATGAAGTAGAGAACTTTAACTCCCACATGAGCTGTTACTTTGCAGGTGAGGTTATTAACACCCCTAAGGTGGCTTAGGCTTTTCTCTCATTAAGAGTTTTTCATTGTTGTTGTTTGTTTGTTTGTGGTTTTTTTATTTTTTATTTTTTAGACAGGGTCTTGCTATGTAGTTCAGATGGCCCTGAACTCACTCTGTAGCCCAGGCTGGCACCCAACCCACAGTATCATCTTGCCTTAGCCTCCTGAGTGCTGGGACTTCAGGTGTGCACCATGATGCCTGGCTCCTTTGGAGTTTTGACATTAGCTGGAGCCTGTTGTCATGTTGTCCTCTGGGCAGGCCCTGTGAAGAGTAACTGTGGCCTCTGGCCCTAATGGCAAGGGACAGGCCTTTCTCTGATAACAAATGAGAGCAGCACAAGCAGGCACCCTGGGTGTAGGCAAGGTTTCAAACAATAGCCTGCCTGTAACCTCAACAGACATTCCGACTAGACTACAGCCTAGCTGGGTCACTCCCATTTCTAATCTGCTTGGAATAAATGTTAACTAGTCCTAACTAGTTTTGTTTGGTGTGAAGCTTAACTTTCATCAATCCAGCTATTCACTTTTAGACTCTGCTTAGTGTTCTTAATACTGTATTTATTTTTATTTTTTTCTAATACTGTATGTTTTTTTTTTTCGGGGGGACTGGGTTTGAACTCATGACCTTGCACTTGCCAGGCAGGCACTTGTGCCACTGAGCTATCTCCCCAGCCCCCAATATTGCTGTTTTCTTTAAGTTGAAAAACACTTTATCTGGTTCAGAAGTTTCCCTTATGTCTAGTTTTCAGAGCTTTTTAAACTTTATTTATTTATTTATTTATGTTATCACTGGCTCAGCCTGCCCTGAGGGTGGGGCTGGTGCAGCATGTGGTGCTGGATCAATTCACGGTCCCTGCAGTTGCCTAAGCAGGCACTTTAGACTGCTGACTTATCTCTCCAGCCTTCAGAGCTTTTTTATTCTCTGAATTGATTTTGAATTATATTATATTATTTTTCAGTATCTGCTGAGATTGTATTTTCCTCATTATTATTTTGTTAATAGGATGCATACTTACCATGTATAAAACTCATGCAAAAATACCATATATTTTTCATTAAAAATGAACTTGTATTAGTTTGGGTACTTCAAGCAGTGGACAACAGGAAAGGATTTGACATGGAAGATATGTTGGGGGAATTGACTAAATAATCCATAGAGGAGAATAAATGGGGGGAGCAGACTTCACACAGCTCAGACATCTACAGGAGAGCAGTGAGGGAAGACTCCAGATGCCAGGGTGTGCAATGCAGGAAGTTCTGATCTGTCCACTGGGAAGGTTTTGTGCTAGTCACCTATCTGAGGATTCTGAGACCAGCTCTTTCCTGTGTGGAGTCATGGGCTGAGAACATGTGGGAGCCACAACTTTACCCTGGGCACAGTGGTGGATCTGGCAGTGGCAATCTCTCTCAACTCCCTGCAGCAGGACCTCCACATAGGTCTCCTTGCCTCAGCTATGATTGTGAGGAGACAGAGGAAGGAGTGAACAAGGACTCAAGCCCTTATCCCATGTACCTGACTTCCACTATCTGTCAAGCCACCCTGAACTTCTCAGGTCATAGTCAATCAAGGCTGTTGGAGATTTAGAATAAATTTAATGAGCACTCATTCTGGCCCCAGAGGGTAACTGTAGAGATAGAATCACCTTATTTCACCCATGTTCCTTTTGTACATTTATTTCTGCAAGACCTCAGATGAACTGTTGCTCAGAGCTATGTGAAGAAGTAATCTGTGTGGTACAGAGGGGTGGACTGTGGTGGCCATGAAAATGTAATCTTTTCTCACACCATTTACAGGTATGAATTCACTGCAAGAAAATATGGGAGAATTAAAAAGAAAGAAACCCAGAGTATAGGAAAGATCTAAGATCTACACATAACCAAGAAGCCACATAAGATTCATGAATTCAACTACATAAAACATTCTCACTGAATATTTATGCAAAGCTAAATGTCAAAAAAACAAATAAAATTCATATCACAAACTCCCAGTTCTTTAATATATGAAGGATTCTTAAATCAATAGGAAAAGTCAGGAGTAGTATCAGTCCTGACAGATGATAACTGAAAGCACCAATATCTTAACGGCTTAAACAGAAGTTTATTTTTCAGTGGTGCTTTATCTTTCTTGGTCCCTGCGTCAGAGGGCTAGAGAAGACATGGGATCTCGTATAGGCAACTAAACACAGTCCTGAGAGGAACTCTCTCGGTCCCTCTCTTTGGCCTTCCCTGGCCCTGTGGCCTGCCCAAACTCCACAGGCCCAGGCCATGTTGTGGTCCAGATGTCTGGAAGGAGAGCTCTGCCCCTGTTGAGCAGAGAGGAGTCATGTTATCAGCCGACAGCCTACAGCTTCACTGGTTTCCCTACTGAAGGTCTTGTCAGAGAAAGACGATGGCAGATTTCATTACATTTCACGTGCTGGTTATTAAAGAAGTAGAAAATTCCTCTCTTTCCAAAATTGGTAGTGACGTCTTTCTTATCAACAGAGTGAATCTGAGGATCTGTGAGGTAGATGAGACCTTTTCCATTACCAGTAACCCAACCTAAAACAACAATAGCAACAACAACAACAACAAATCAGCTGAGAATTAAATTCTCTAACAAAATCAATCAAGTATTTACAGAAAAGAACAGACAGACAGACAGACAGACAGACACACACACACACACACACACACACACACACAGTCTTAGTTACTCTTCTTGTTGCTGGGACAAATATCAAAATGAAGGAAGGAAAGGTTTATTTAGCTCACAGTTACTGGAGGTTTCAGTCCATGTTCAGCTGGCTCCAAGGAAGACTGGTACATGGCAGAGAGCAGCAATTCATGGCAGCCAAACAGCAACAAAATGGCATCAGAGGCTACTGATGAACCAGGGCATAAGAGAGCAACAGAGGGCAACCAGAGAGAGTCTCTTCTGTCTCTCTTTTATTACATTCAGGCTCTCTGCCTCAGGCTGTCTGCCTCAGACCACATGCATAATCCCAGCAGTACCAAGATCCATAATCCCAGCAGTATTAAAACACATAATCCCAGTGGATCATGAGTTAGTCTCAAAGTCTAGAAGTCCCTGCCCCATGACTGCCTGAGGCTTTGGGGGGATAAATAGACACAAACCATAATACACACACACACACACACACACACACACACACACACACACATTTGCACATACTTACATGCATGAACACAAGCATACAATCTTGAAGATATACTTTAGAAACTTGGTAATTCTGTGGTTTATATATAAAATAAGCGTCTGCTAAGGAATTGGGTGGGGTTAGGTTGGGTTTCTTTTCTTTCTTTCTTTTTTTTTTTTTTTTGATACGGGGGATTGAACTCAGGGCCTTGAGCTTACCAGGCAGGCGCTTGTGCCACTGAGCTATATCCCTGGCCCTCACACTTTAGTTAATTGGTTTAAAAAGGAAAAGAGAATATTGTGTAATTATATTTGTCAAATATGATATAGCCAGATGGCCAATTTCCAAGAGATAAGAGCAATAATGATTATTAAGAATAACTACTAAAATCATAGTACTTTTTGTTGGGCTTAACTCCAGAGCAAATACATATAATAAAATTTTTTTTTTCACTCAGGTATTTTTTTTTTTTTTTTTTTGGTCTTTTTGAGACAGGATCTTGCTATGCAGTTCAGGATGGCCTTGAACTCACTTTTGTAACCCAGATTGGTCTTTGACTCACACTGATCCTCCTGCCCCAGCCTCCCAATCGAGTAGGTATAAGTGATTTAGTTTTCTTATTACTTCATGCTTTCTACAGGACAAAACCTTCTCCGTATGCTTTCGTTTAACCAGCCTCTTACCATTATTAAAAGCGAGGCATATATGTTTCATGACTTATAAGCTCAGTGCCTGTGCTTTAACATGTTCACTCCACAGATACTTATTGAGTGGGGATATAGTACCACACACTGCTGCAAGCACTGGGACATGGCAGGGGAAACTCTGGGCTAACATTCTTATGAAGGGGCTAGATCAACAAATTATGAATAATAAAGGAGATAATGTGTCAGATAATGAAAAATGAAAGGTCTTGAAGTGGTCATAGAGCCATTATTAAAAGTAATAAATACATTTTGTCATTTACATGAAGTATAGAGTATTTGCTATTAAGAATTCTTATATACAAAATACCAAACTGAAATTAAAAATTAAATATAATTTAATTTAATATTTTAATATATATATTTATTATATATAGATAATACTATATAATATAAACATATTATATATAATTTAATATTTTAAACATAATTTAATATTTTAAATATAATTTTAAAAATATTAATATAGAATTTTTAAAAAGTAAAACTCAAATAGCTATAGCTTTCCATTTCATAATGATTCAAATTTTGGATCTTAGTAGAACACTTATTTATTTTGCTTATTTTTAAGACAAGGTCTTATTATGTGGTTCAGGCTGACCTTAAAATTCATTATGTAGTCCAGACTGGCCTTGAATTTGTGGTAATGCTCCTGCCTAAGTCCCTGGGGGCTCGAATTCTAGGCATGTGTTACCATGCCTGATCACACTTTTAATAATGGCAAAGGGCTGAGGGAAAGACAACATGCAAAGATTTTGTCCTGTGGAAAACATGCACTAATAAGAAAGGTACATCACTCAAACCCTTGTGAGTGAAAGAAAAATATTTATTATGTATTTGCTCTGGATACATTTGCTCTTAAGGCCAAAAAAATATGAGACAGAATTTAGACCTGACATTTTAGATACTTATTGAAGTTTTAGACATTGTTTTCCTTAAAGAATGATTTGTTCCATATGAAATGTATTATAAAACTATAGGGCAAACCTAAATTAAAATTTAATTACAGTAAAAGACACATTATCATGATCTCCATGAAAATACTTCCCCTCTTTTTACTATTTGTCTCATCATTTTTTGAACTTTCTGAAGCAGTTCTGGAGTCCTCTTTCATGAAGGTCTTTAGTGCTGCTATGGCTGTCTTAATGTTCTGAATGGATTCCAAATGTTTGGCTTTGACCATCATTTTGAGTTTGGGGAAGAGACAGGCTTTAGTGTACAAGGTAAGTGAGGACACAATATCATGTTTTGTTTTGTTTTTGTTTTGTTTTTAGACAGGGTTTCACTATGCAGTTCAGGCTGGCCTTGAACTCCTAATGACCCTCCTGCTTCGGCCTCCCAAGTCTAGGGTTATAGGTGTGCACCACCACACCCAGCAACGTCATGTCATTATGAACCTACCTCTGTGTTGGATGGCACTCAGCAGCACTCACTTTTTTTTTAATCACACCTCACAGAGACATTAAAGAGGACTCCTAGCACTGCTTCAGAAAGTGGCCATGACATAGCCAGTGGGATGAGTATATCAAAGAGGAAGAGAATATTTTGTAGAAGATTCTTGGCAATATATCCTTTACCATAATGAATTTTTAAAAATTTAAACATTGACTGTATGTTTTACTGCATTTGTTTTATTTCTCCTTATCCCTCTGTCTATGTGTATTTTATTTTATTTTTTTGTGGGACAGGTGTTCAAACTCACAACCTTGCACTTGCCAGGCAGGCACTTATGCCATGGAGCTATCTTCCCAGCCCCTGACTGTATGTTTTGATTACGCCCTGTATAATAAAATTAATTAATTCCAAATAGTGGCCTATACACTGAAATAGCTATGAAATAATGATTAATGAAGCCAGTTGTGAGGATTTACATTCACATATAAGTAATATTAAATGATGATGAAAATATGTAATGCAACCATTGTTAAATTTTTGTTCTTGCTTTGAAATTCTGTACTACAGGTACTCTGCTTATTACTGTTTCTTTATTTCTGCTATTAAAAATAAAATAAAATAAATAATTAATAAGTGAAATAAATAAAATAAAAAATAAAAAATAAGTAATATTAAAAAGTAATTCCTAGCCGGGCGTGGTGGCGCACGCCTGTAATCCCAGCACTTGGGAGGCTGAGGCAGGAGGATCGTTGTGAGTTCGAGACCAGCCTGGGCTACAAAAGTGAGCTCAAAGCCAGCCTGAACTGCACAGTGAGACCCTGTCTCAAAAAGCAAAAAAAAAAAAAAAAAAAAAAAAAAAAGTAATTCCTAGTTTCACATACCTTGTAAATCAACCACAACATCTCTATGATTGGAAAATTCATAAGAAAAATGGCCATAAGCCAAGCCATATTCTGTGGCTTTGTACTCTGTTTTCACCACTTTTGTGTTATTTGACAATTTTACAAATTCTCCCAGTATGTAAGGTTCCACACTGATGCATCCTTTTATTGTGTTGCCTTCTAAAATCTGGAAAATAGAATGGGAAGCAAGATAGCATAACGGTTAGGGCACAGCCTCTGGGATTGGGTGAATCTGAGGTGGGATCTAGGCTACGTCGTATAGGAGCTTTGTTCCTCTCCTTCTTTAGCCTTCAACTTCCTGGACTCTACTGTGGGTCTAATGTCAGTAACAACTATTTTTTAGGTTTTTGTAGGAGAAAGTTCAAGGGCAGTGTTCAATTTTATGTGGCATACAACAGAATCTAAAGTTGTTATTGTTCATCTATTAAACTATCCGCTTGAAATTTAGACCTACTCAGAGGATATCCTGCCAGGGTGGAGGGTGTGGGTGGAGTGTGCCCATGGACTCCAGGTTGGAATACCAGTTCAAACATCCCTGTGCAAGTGGTGTCCTCGGTAGAGTTGTTTCAAAAGTTAATATTTGTAAACTACTTAGCAATACAAGATATAAAGAAAATACAAATTGGATGGTAATTATTGTTATGAATAGTAAAAATAGGAAAAATTTCTCCGGCCAATGGAAAAAATGTAGTATGAACTTACTGAGGTTCTAAGATATTTGGATATTTGATCAAGGAAGGGAAAAATCAGGATAGGAATATTTAGTGAAGAGAGATTGTTCCCAATGGTCCCAGAAGGCAGACAGTGATCCAAGCAGAGGAGACAGGAAAAGATAGTTTTGGGTCACAACTATGAATTTCCCAACAATTAGAATTACTTGAGGGCAGAAGGTGACAATTATTCATTCTTACTGACTGTGTTGAAGCCATAGCTTAGCATCACTTGGTTGCAAGGAGTCAGGATAACAGGATTCAGGTATCACATTGGGAAAACAACCTGCACTAGGCACGTCTTCACAGTTCTCACTCTCCAAGTACAGAGGCAACAGTAAAAGAAAGCCTACTAAAATGTTAACTTGACTACACAGGACCAGTTGTATCAACTGGTGCTCAGATGTGACCAGAAAGATCTGAATGGTGCATTGTGGGGCAGCAGGTTGCACTTCTTGGACATCTAAGATGATGACATGTGACACGGATGACATGGCAGGTGACATGGACAGCCTGGCCTCTGAGATCCCTAGATTTTACCAGAATGATGAAGGAGGTAGACAGGCTGTTACTAGCATCTGTTTCTAGGCTCTTTAACCAGACACTTGCTTCATAAGATCTTACCAGTAATATTGTAGATGGTATGTAGAATATCTGTGTTGGGATATTTTGCTCATAGAGTCTCTTGTTAAACTCCGTCACATAGTGTTGGGCAGTCATCTGCCTTTCCACATCAGTGAAGTGATGCCAAAGCCCCTTCTGCTCTTTGTATTCTTTCCCAACATACCTATGATAGAGAAGATCATGTAACACATAAGAGCCAGGGCTGGGGAGATAGTTCAGTACAGTAAGCACCTGCCAGGCAAGCACAAGGTCCTGAGTTCAATCTTTGGTACTGGGGGTGGGGTGGGGAGAATGTCAACTACTTTCAAGGGCCAACCAGATAGCTCTGCAGACTAAAGTGCCTGCTTAGGCAGAGTGCAGTGGCTGGGGTTTGATCCTCGGCATGCCCTGTGGGCGCCATTCCCAGGGTGTGCTGAGATGGGTGATTAAGACTGGGTGTGGTGATGTGCACCTGTAATTCCAGTGCTTGGAAGGCTGAAAATAGGAGGATCACTATGAGTCTGACCTGCTTAGTGAGACCCTGTAGGCCCTTCAGAACCTGTTTCTAATACATAATAAACAAAACAAAACAAAAACTAAGAACCATGTTCTTCAGTACAGAGTCAGAGAGAGCGGCTATGGTTCAGGTCTAAGATTTCTCCCCAAAGGTCTAGGGGTTCTCTCAGCAGGCTTGTCCATTGCCAAGGTGCTGCTGACTATGCTGTTGGAGGCAGGCCTGGTTACTGTGGGTCACTGGGCTGTGACCTGGGTGGTGTGTCTCTGGCCCTAGTGCCTCCCTCTGGCTGCCATGGGTTGATCAGCTTTCCTTCCCCAGGCCTCTTCTGCCCTGGAGCCAGTCAACTCTGGACTGACCCTACTGAGACCAAAAGTGAATAAACTTCTCCCCTTTAAGTTGTGGGTGTTGGGTGTTTTGTTCTACCAGCAGGAAAGCAGCTAATGCCAGAATAGAGGAGATAAAAGAGAGAGCAGAAGTATTCAAAAGGTATTGCTTACTCTGTGTCATATTATCAATGTTAAATAACTTGACTCAGGTCATGATTCAAATAATTTAGCAAGAGCTACCTGAACAATGAAACACAGCTTACTTTAGCCAACTCAGAATGACATTGATAAGGAGAAAATGTCCACTTCATGTGGCCGCTCTCCAGACCTTTTTGGTAGGTCAAGAAGGTGATGAACATGATACGCCATGGAGTACATTCACCCTGGGGCTGGTTCTTTCACTGCCTGCAGTATGGCCTTATGCCTGCCAACCCATCCGAGGTCTCATCCTCCATCCCTTCCTTGTAATGATCACTTTGTTCCTATAGATACTCATTTCCTATCAGCACCTGTTATGTGAACAGCAATGTTCTAGTCCTGAGTGTGCTGAAGAAAGTGTGAGATGCGATTTGTATATTTGAAGGGCTTACAGTCCAGTGGAAGGGCATTAAATTCACCAAATACCCCAGAATGGCCTTGGATTTATGGCAATTCTCCTGCCTCAGCCTCTTGAGTTCTGTTTTACAAACATGCATCACCATGTCCATCTATTATCTTCTTCTGTTCAGATATATGTTGAATCTTCACAGAGCTGAAGCACTGAGACAGTAAAATCACTATGAGTTTGAATTGCACAGAGAGACCCTATACCAAATACATACGCACAAACGTAAGACTACCTTTCTGGGGTGGACACAGACACTTTTGTCCACCTTCCTCTTGCATGTGGCCTCTGAACTCTGCCCTTTCAGGTGTACCTTTTGTCACCCTGCTCCCTCACTACACCTGCCCATATTTATACAGAGGATGCCTGAGAATTCACTGATCGCACATCCTGAGGATGCTTCATCCTTGGCCTCAGAAGATTTTCTTGCCATTTTTGTAGACTTACCAACTTACTTAAAAGTATGGCTTTCATAGGGTAGCTAGCCTTCTTGCCAGTGTTTTCAGCGAGAATGTTTAAAACCCTTTGGCCTGCCAGCAAGCCAAGAACTCCTATTTTTCTTACTCATAAAATGGAGTTAAAAATGTTTCCCTGATGGATTTGAGGTTGTGTGTCTAAAGCATCCAGAAAAGTGGCTGATATAACCTGAGTCTTCAGTAAGTGGAAGCTATTATTAGTGAGCTAGAGAAGAGAAAGCAAAGGAGCAGCCTGAAGACATAAGTGTTGGCCATTTCCCCAGCCTTCAGAATCTGAGGAACGACTCCTTAGAGCAATTACGATTAGCCCCCTCTGCGATGCCAGCACAAATGCTTCCCCGAAATACCTCCCCAGAGTTTCTTCCTGGTGCAGATAGTGAACCCAGAAGGCATTTCTCTGTTTGCCTTTCTTCTTCACATTCAGGTAGTCGCCCAAATACACTGCTGTTTCCTGGGCTGTCCACAGTCCAGACTTTTTGGAATATTTTAACAGAAGAGCATCTGGAAAAAAAGATATGGTGAAAATGAGTCTCATTTTCTTTTCTTTTTGGTACCAGGGATCAAACTTAAGATCTTGTGCTTACCAGGCAGGCACTTATGCCACTGAGCTATCTCCCTGGCTTGCATTTGCAAAAGATGTTACACATCATGAATAAGTTGAAGTGATATAAATCTTCAAACAGCTCATCTGCAATCTCCAAGTTTTTGATATATTTTCCTAAAATTTTGACCTCTTTTACGACTACTGTTAAAAAGGTGATAAAGCACAAGACTGAGGTAACCCTTTGTATACTACACTGAAGAACAGTGTATGGATTCAGGATGACCCAACAGCCACCATTGTGTACTGTAGCTGCCATAGTGTTAGCTGGCTAACTGGTCAGTTTCCCAGCATGTGATAAACTAACAGGTGAAGGGTTGTGAAGAGTCTGCTGCTGCTAGCGTCAGGAACACAGCTCATACTTTTGGCAGCAGCTTGAGATAAAAGATATGCATTCTGACCTACAGGAAGTCCTGGCTACCTTGTGCTGATCACTTTATAAGCATGAACATTTCTGACACATGTCGAGGGGGCCCACTGGCCTTGCTGCCACCCAGAACTATACTTTTAAGTCCCCCTTCAACTGCACTCTGTGCAATCCTGGGTCTGTGTCTCTGTCTTCAGTCTCCCAGGAGCCTAGGGCAGATTCTCATATGCCAGGAGATTGTTTTAGAACAGATAGTCTTTAATTCATAATTCTTTTTGTATATTGAAAAACAAGTCTGATAACTAAGACTAGAAGATCTTGATGTGGTGGTGCATGCCTGTAATCCCAGCTACTGGTGTGTTTGTGACTGTGGGTGGGTGGGAACATGAGGGAAAAGGATTGCAAGCTTAAACCCAGCCTCGACAACTTAGCAAGACTCTGCCTCGAAATAACAAATAAGAAGGCAGGACATGTAGCTTAGTGGGAAGGCCCTGCATTCAATCTCCAATGCAAAACAAACACAATAAAAAAAAAAAAAATTCAGTGTTGAGCAAGATAGCAGTTCTTCCAAGGGGAAAGACCAACATGAACTGAAAGAAAAAAAATAGCACTTTGGTACCTGAGCTAAAATTCAGTGAGCAAACCGCCCTGTATCTAGGTATAACAGGAATCAGTGAGACAGGAATTAGGATTTTGATCAGGCAGGAAGACACTGGCTCCCAAATGGACTCAGCAAGCCTGAGGTGAGGTTGCTGAATCATCACCCTCCAGACATCTTACAGCAACATGTGTCAGGTGTCCTGCAAGTGTCCGGGACTTCTCCAGAGCATGACCAGACAGGCCCTGGGACTCAAGGACAAGTAGGCCCTGCATGGGCACTGTGAGTACACTGCACAGGTTGGACCCTAGAAAGTATGCATTCTCCTGTAGAGACTATATTGTTTACATAAGAGCACCCTTCTAGACCCTTTTGTTCTGTTTTTGGTATCAGGGATCAAACTCAGGACCTTGTGCTTGTTTGCCATGCGGGTGCTTATACCACTGAGCTATCTCCCAGGCACCCCTTTTAGACTGTGTAAAAGCCCAGACAAATAGCCTTCCTGGGTACCCTACACAGAACCCCTCCTGGCTAGCGGGAGCTTCATTTCCCTGCTCTTGTTATTTACTTTCTTGCCTTTGTATCTTTTAAATAAGCTTGCTTCCACCCTACCTCCTTCCTCCTCAGTGTCCTTCGTTGTCATTGTGGGCCAGAACCTCAGGGTTCTGGGAACCCAGCCTGTAACAACGAGGGGATGAACAGAGACTAGGGAGCAAAAATACTTAGGATAAGCCCTCAGGCCTGGCGAGGGGGTGATGGAGTGAGGGAAGAGGGGGCCAGGCTGGAGACTCAATGAGAAGCTGGGATGGAAATGGAGGGGAACTGCCTTCCAAACTCCTGGCTGATCAGAGAAGAGACGAAGGAGAGTGTGGCTTGTTTTGTCTGAGACTTTTGGCCTCCTCTCCTCTGCTGAGCATGTTTCACCCATAAATTGGCTATCATAACAGTGAGCAACAAAATAATTAATTAATTCTAAGAAGCAGGATTCTGATACTGCAGCATCTCCAAGTACTAGTGAAGTAGGTTAAAAGAAATAAAGACAGGTAGAAAGAAGACAAGGAAAACTGGAGTTTTAAAATTGTGGTGCTACGTGGCTGGAATCCCAGCACTGCGGAGGCTGAGGCAGGTGGGTTGAGGCTGGTCTGAGCTACACAGTAGATTCCTAACCAGCTTGGGCTACATAGTGAGACCTTATCTCAAAAGAATAGCAACAACAAAACCGTACTTTGAAGAGATCTGCAATTTTGGGAACACAAAATGATCCAAGGCTGCTGTATCCCAACTGCATGTCTTTGCCCCTGTGCTCCTTTCTGTTGTCTAAGGTTGCTATGCTCCTTGGACTTGTTTTGCTTGAGACCCATCATGCCCATAATCCCTTAAAAATATACTAAATCCATGGGCTGGGGAGATAGCTCGGTGGTCCAAGCACCTGCCTAGCAAGAACAAGAATCTGGGTTTGATTCCTGGTACTGCATGCCATGTGGGCCCCAGAACCCATGTTGGCCAATGAAGCCGAGTGTGGTGGCACACACCTATAATTCCAGCACTAGGGAAGCTGACACAGGAGGATCACCTTGAGTCCTGAGCTGTGTAGCGAGACTGTACCAAGTAAGTAAGTAAATAAATAAATAAATAAGTAAACGAAAAAATACACCAAGTCCAAAATCTAACCTAGTAGATAAGGGCAGTGACCTGAGCTCATGAAGAAACAGAACCAAGGGGCTCAGAGATTGATTTTGGCTAAATATCTTAGACCACCTAAGTGAGAGGCCAATCAGAGGACCCATGCAGCCCCTGCCCACACTGCACCATTCTGCTCTGAGTCGGATGTCTTCCTGAAGTCTCCTCACCAACCTGCACACGCCTCTCCTGTGATGAGTCGGTGGCTCTGCCCTGGCAGGGAAGGGTTGATATGTCTTTTGGAGGACCTCTTCAGACCTACTCGGTAACAGTGAGCGGACCCTGTTGCCATAGCACTCAGATTTTCACAGTTACAATCTGATCTGCATTTTACTCTGACTTCTCAGTGGCAGACAAAATACTGGAGGACTCAGAAGAAGAAATTCTCAACCTTGGCCTTAAGAAGTGGCTGGAAGTTCTTATGGGGTCCAATGCGAGGCTATCACCCAGCCAAGGTCTGCTCTGTGTGGACATCTGCGGCGAGCGCAGAAGTTCTGCAAAGCTCTCAGGGTTCTCGAGTGGTGCCAGGGTTAAGAACTATTTGAGATGCACTGTGAAGTAGCTTTTCACTCATGAAGTAATGCTTCTGTGTGTCGGGAGGGCATTGTGAGGCCATTCTCTGGACTGGAAGAGGAAGTTTCACCTGCCTTCCAGTTTCTCAACTACACGTATACCTTTCATTGCACTGTGGAGTATTGCATCTCAAAGAGCTCCATCACTGAGCTGTACCTCCAGCCCTCTTTACTTTTTATTTTGAGACAAGGTGTCCCAATTTAGGGCCTCAGTCCTCCTGCCCCAGTCTCCTGAATACCTGGGATTGCAGTCATGGGTCGCCACATGTGTCTCCTTCCACCACTATTCAGCTATATTACCAGTTCTTTTTTTTTTTTTTTTTTTATTTTATTTTATTTTT
>PVJA010009540.1:0-25786 GCA_004027025.1 Myocastor coypus
ATATATATATATATATATATATATATACTAATTTATTTCATGTAAGAGAGTTTTTCATCTATGACATACTCAGAAACATTTTGGCCATTCTTTTAAAATCATGCAATATATTAACATACTGTTCATATTTTGTTGTGAATTTTTTCATAGAAACATTTTTATAATTTTTAATTAATAGCTACTTTTCCGTTACAATAAAACTTAAAAATCAAAGGTATGAAGCAGGAAATCAGAGAAATACTTCTTTAATGAGGAAATGTTGAGTGACATTGTGCCGTGGGCAAAAATATAGTGAGCAAAAGGCCGCTCCCCAGTGAAGGCAGTAGACGGGCCTCCCAATTCATTCTTTTTTTTTTTTTTTTTTCTTGTTTCAGAACCTTTGTTTGTTTATTCACTCATTTTTATGGCCGGCTCAGCCCGTCCCGAGGGCAGGGCTGGCGCAGCATGTGGTGCCGGGGATCGAACCGCAGTCCTTGAGGCCGCCCAAGCTTTCCCAAGTAGGCGCTTTAGACCGCTGAGCCATCCTGCCAGGCCCCTCCCAATTCGTTCTTGTTACTTAATCTTGGGATGATCCTCTTTCTACAGGAGAGGGTCAGCATTTACCTACCCTAATTAAGCTAGCATTTTTTTTTAAGAGCTGGGAAGACTGAGGACTCAGGAGTACTGTGTTTCTTTTTGCATGGCCCCAGCCTCCTACATGGCCTGAGCTCCTAGCCCAGGATCTCCCCTCTATCTGCACTCGAGGAAAAGTGTTAGAACAGCGGCCACGTGACTAGAAGCATTCACAGCTGAAGGCAGGCCCACAGAAGAGCTCGGGGGTGGGAGGGCACCTTCTGTCTTCTAGAAGGAGACCCAAAGGGTCAGGAAGACACAGGCTCCCACAGGAGCGGGCGCAGAAATGGAAGCTAGAGTCTGGACTGCTAATGTCCTGTCCTAGCGGTTCACCCCTTTACTTTCTACCCCAGCCCATCCCTTTGCACTAGAAGAATTTTTCAGCCCTGTTGTTTTCCAGATCGAGCTGGAAGAGAGCTCAAATCCTTTTTTCTGCTGCCCTTAGCATGATAGGCTAGCAGTTTTAATTTTTGTTTAACCTTGGGAAAGCATAAGAAAAATAACCAAAGAAATCTCCTTACCAATTTTTTTTTTCTAAGACAAGCTTAAATAAGCAGGAAAAATTAGAAAAAGCAGATTTTCTCAACTAGTAATTGCATGCCCTCTATACAATAAGTCCCCAACTCAGGAACAAGTTCTATTCCTAGAGAATAATTATAATTTGGATTCATTTGTAAATCCAACAAAGTGAGTTCTCAGATACCTTTCACACAAACGCATAATAAAAAAAGACAAGCACAGAAAAATGCGGTTAAGTCCCCGGCTGCATTGCACTACCGGACCCTATTGCACCGCACAGTGAGCCCCCAGCAGTGCAGCTGTGACAATGCCCGGCAGACACATGAGCTACTTCCGCATTCGTTCACGTCGAGTTGCACTTGTATCTGTGAAAGTTCACAAGTCCAATATTCACCCAAGCCTGGGACTTACAGTGTAGGATCTTAAGAGTCCCAGGCCCTGCCCAAGTCCCTCACCTAAAGATTACTTTTTTCATGTTGTAGGCTCGTTTTTTTATTTCTTGTCCTTTCTTTTTTCTAATATTTTTTTCTGATTCTCCCAAGTGGAAGGGTTGGGAATATTGCAACTAAGAAGAATGGCATACCCCAAGCAGGGCATGGTTCACGTCAGCAGATACAGACCAGATAAACCTGGTTCTAGAAAAGGAGGGCAACTCTCTGGTCCCTGAAAATCCCCTTAATGCCAAGAATGCCAGTCGTAGGGTCAAAGAGATAACTCAGTAGAATAAGCGCCTGCCTAGCAAGCACAGGGTCATGAGTTCAATCCCCAGTGCCACAAAAAAAAAGAATGCCAGGCCTCCATGTTTGTATGACTTTGTGTATAAACTCTCGTGTGTAGTTACAGTTGCACAGCAACTAGACAAGGTAAGTAAACTGCTATTAAATATCTCAGCCCCCTTCTATAGATTAAAGCAAATGAAAACTGATGCATGGAAAGGTTGCAAGGCTAGTAAGTAGGGAATCAGTGCTCAAATACTAGAGTGCTGAACTTGGAAACCCCAAGCCAGCTCTTCCATTTTCTGCTTTCCACTGTTGAGTAAAGAGTGCTGAGAATATTAGAGTTATAGTTTACCTTTAACCCTACTCAATACCCTTTCTCTTCTCTGGAAAGAGAGGTAATTTCTTCTAAAGTGGACACAACAGAAAAGTGTTTGGTTCCAAAGAATCTGCCTGTTCTCTTTGACTCTGGAAAAATCTTGAAAGACCAAGTATGATTTTGATTCTGAGATAGCTGCAATCTGTGCCATTATCCTGCAGCTGACAATCGGAAAAAGCAAAGGGTCCCACATCGAGAGAGGAAGCGGCATGACTTCTCCTTGTTTAAGCTTTCCGACTCAGAGATCAGAGTGAAGATCTCACCACAGCTTCTGCTGGCCACACACCGCTTCATGGCCACAGGTAGGACCTGCCAGACCCCTAGTCTCCACCCATGGTAGTTGCAGCAGAATCTAGGTCGGGGCCAGGAACCACTCACTCACTTTAATACCTTCCCACCTCATTCCAAACTGTGACCACGCTGAGAACCACTGTTCTAGGAAGAAGGTTGCCTTCCATAGAATGACAGGAGGCCACACTGTGTGATAAGCCCAGGGGATCTCCAGGGGAAGACCACAGTACAGTGCAACTCACTTCTGCTCGAGAAACAAACAAAAGAAACCACTGCCACACTTACCTCCTGGCTGGAGCTTGATGTCAGCCCCCCTCGTGGTTGAATTGGGATGCACCAGGGTATTTGTCCTGGAGGGAAAGGCATTGTTCTACCCAGTAAGACCCAGGGATTGGGTACCCTCCATGGGCCATGTAAGCAGTGAGCAACAAGTTCTTAAAACACAGAAGTGGATTTTCAATTTTGGTGTCTTCAGGGAAAAAAAAAAAAAAAGATACGAAAATCTAAAGATAAATTCTTCTTGGGAAGAAAGTGAAGTTTGTCTTTGAACTTTCTGATTTTCTCCTTCAAGCCTAATGACCTAGAAAGATCATGCCCACCACTAATTTCAATGTATAATTAATCCAGCATGTATGTATTGATTAAATAATGAAAGCCTCTGGTGCTAAACAATAGAAACCTTTCAGTTAGAGATTCTTAGAGTTTTCAACATGTGATCTAGTAGTCTAAGCACAGACTTCTTTAAACTACTGGCTGACTTCTCAGAGCAAAGCAGGTGTGTCTATTTAATATAACAATATGCTCTAAGTACAAGGTAGGACCCAAATATACAGTAAAAAGTTAAATTCTTAAAATTATTACAGTAAAAGCCCATCGCCATTGGTCCCATTCAAAATACTGCTTCTTACTTCAAACATACTCCATTGTTCTTGACACCTCCTCTTTTTTATTTTAAAAGACAATAAGACAGTGAGGTGGAGTTTCAAAACAAGCTAATAGATGATTGGCAAGGACTCTTCTGAAGCAGTTCTAGAAGTCTTCTTTTACATCTCTCTGAGGTGCAGGGACGGGTGCTACTTCTGAGTACACTGAACAGAAAGACAGGAGAATGCGACGCTCTGGTGTGTTCTCATCCGCTTTCTTTACCAGCTCGGGCACCATGACTTCTTTTTCTTCCTCACAGTCACAGTGCAACCAGAGTCATGAAAACAACACTTCCAGAACCGTTTCAGGTGGCGGCAAGAATGGTGGCATACATGTGTTCAAAGTAGAATGTATAAAGAGGATTAATGGCAATTGTCTTCTGCTGTAATGTATGTGACTTAAACATTCACCACATTTTAAACAACACCTTATATAAATATATAGTAACTTCTGTTAATATGCAGATTGGTACAGAAATAATACAATGATTATTCAACTTTGAGTAAAATCAAGGAGACAATGAAAAACAAAACTGACATTTCCAAAATGATAACCTGTTTCTCCGGAGATGTCACTGCAAGGAAAACCTTCCCCAGAGAGAATGAGGACAGCCCTGAGGCATACACAAGGGTTTAGGTTTCCTCAGGCCCAGCGAATCCAGAAGCCTCACCAGCCTGGTACCCTGGAGCATGAGAGAGATGCTCTAGTTCCAGCCTCACTAGCACCCACTCTGACTCTTCCAAGCTGCTGGTACTAGAGTGGGCAGGGCTAGAAGTGCTGACCACCACTCTCCAACTGTCTCCTAGAAGTGGAACCCTTCAAGTCTGTCTACCTTTCGGAGAAGATTCTTCTGAGGCTTCTGAAGCATCCCAATGTGATCCAGGAGCTGAAGTTCGATGAGAAGAACAAGAAGGCCCCAGAACACTATCTCTACCAGCGCAACCGCCCTGTGGACTACTTTGTGCTGCTTCTACAGGTGAGCAGCAAAGTCGGGGGACTTTCAGGGCCAACACAAGGTGTCTCTAGAGTAAAAAAGAATGATTATGCCTCCTTCCATGCTGGCAGCCAAGATTTGGCTGGCTGCCTCAGGAACAAAGGAAATTAGGTGGGCATTTCTACATGACCCGTAGGAGGGTCTACACTTGGAAGACTGGTGTCCTAGGAATGATGGGATCTTTGATGGCCTTCATCTGTGGGCTCGGTGTTGTTTGGTGTGGGGTAAGTACCTCCCTAGGTAGAGGAGTTTTATTTCTGGACTTCTAAAACTGCCATCCTACAGATTCCAGCACTCCCTGTCTCTGCTTGAGCAACCCTCAGAGTGAGACTGTCTCCTGTCTCCTAAATCTCAGGCAATTCTGATTGAAAATCTTTCCTATGGGGAGCTGAAATCTTAGCATTTCTGCCTTCCCACCTGGTGCTTGCTTTGCTCTCTGGAAGCACATGCAACACAGTCGTTGTCTGAGCCACATTTCAGCCTTTGCAGCTCCTTGAATATCTTCTCCCTCGTCAGAGAATCAGGAAAGGAAAAAAAGGATGGAGTAACTGAAGTGCAGCCTCTTGCAGGTACTTGTATCATCATCTGCCCGGGGTGCCTGGGCAGGCCCATCTTCCATAAGTGTCCAGTGTCAGCTACAGCTCCACTGGAACACAGATGCCTGGCCTAGCTGCACAGTTTTCTCTGTCACTGATTCCCTGCCTCCCAGCAGACTCTTACAAATGCTAAACAGGGTTTTAAGAACTTGATAAAACTCACATTGGCTTAGAAATGACTTTCCTTTTTTTGCAATCCACCTCAGCCTCTCTGCTGTGATACTGTCATTTGCCTTCCAAATAGCCTCAATAAAACGAGCAGTCTTTTCCAAAACTAGAGTTACCTTTGTAACTATCGCAAATTGCAATGGGTCCTGATATATTTATATAATGCAAAGTGTATGTATGAGCCTTTGATGCTTAATAAAAACTCAAGTTTTCAAATTAAAGTGTGATGGGAATAAAATATAGTAGGTAAAGGTAGGCTCGAAAGTTGGAAATATCTGCCTTTAAATTTCAATGCTGCCATTGCCTCATTAATCTTGACCAGGTTAACCTCTCTAAACCTTAAAATTGATTCATCTCTTAAACTAGGGATAAACATGATATGGATCCCATGAGGTTACAGGGATAGTTGAGTGAGAATCCAGACAAAACTTGTTACATAGCATCAGTTCCCTGGATATTCTGTTCTACACATTAGCTGTCAATATCATTATCCGGGATGAACTCAACAAGCTTCACGAAAGATGAGGCTTTATTTAAACCCGACTTAGATAAGGCCTAATCTCAGACTGAGCCTAAGTGGGGAAGGTTAGCCGGCGTTTGGACCTCTGTGATAGAGAGGTCATTACTGTATGTGGGGAGACAGTGGTTATTCATGACTGGGTGCTGTGTTGTCACCAATGAAGCAATGGGTTTACTGCAAAGAGTCACCACAGTTGGAGTTGTTACTTCTGAAAGGCCATTCTGGATGTAATTAACTTGCCCTGTGATACAAATGTGGGTCCTCGTGCGATGCGAGCAAAAGTGCTTAGGGTCCTCGTAAGTAACAGATTTGAAAGTGCTCAAACGCACCCTCAGTCCACTACTTCTTTCCCTAGGGTAAAGTGGAGGTGGAGGTTGGTAAGGAAGGCCTTCGCTTCGAGAATGGAGCCTTTACCTACTATGGTGTCCCAGCCATCATGACTACTGCTTGCTCAGGTATTCCCGGTTCAAAGCCATAGCTTATTGAGGAAACAAAAGAATGTTGCAGAGAAAGCATCTAGGCTCAAGTCTGGGCTCCTCTTTTGACTCCTGTTATAGACAGACTTTGGACAAGCTATTTAAATTCCTGAGTTTAGTCTCCTCTGCCAAATAGGTATACAAATCACTTTCGTTCAGAGTTTGTACTTAAATAAGTGAGGAAAAACTAAGTTAAATTATCAAGCGTTGAGGTAAAATATATATTTCTCTCAATATGAAAAGATAAGTCTATTTTGCTTTTTACACTCTCTCCCTACCCCTCCATTTGTTTTCACAGTGTTCGTGGTTCCTGGGGGTGGAGTGGAAGTGGGGACCCCCCTGGGCAGGTATGTTTTCCGAATTGCCTCTGAAACCCACTGCATCCTTCTGTCCTTAGATAATGACGTGCGGAAGGTTGGAAGTCTGGCTGGATCCTCCGTCTTTCGTATGTATCTCTCAAACCTCTTCTCTGTCCTCCCCATCGTGGTCTTGCCTCAGCCCACTCTGGGGACCTGGACCAAGCACTTTGAGCCCAGGCTGGGCTAACACAAATGCTGGCAGCCTCTTTGTAATATTCTTCCAGGACTCTGCTTCCTACCAGGTACCCGCAGGCCACAGGGGCTTAGGTTCCACGTGTCTGGAATGCTTTCTGTGGCTTCTTTGCTCATGCACAAGCGGTGAATGGTGGTAGGGGGGTAGATTTGTGAAGAGAGGTACCATTCGTTGCCACCTGCCCATGAATGCAGGTTGGCAGCTCGTGTGCTTGGTGGAGGATCAGCCTTTCATTCTCTGCAATGTGAATTCACTTCTGGCCTTTAACTTGGAAACTCTCATGTGCTGTCACTGTGTCTGTGGCATTTGTCCCCAGTCAGGAATGACTCTGAGATTTGGAGGTGTAAATCTCAGGCTGGTGCGCAATCTGTTGCTCCTCTGCTTCTCCTTCTGTGCTTACCGCCTCTCGCCTCGTGAGAAGGTGGCTGGCAGCTGGCCGTGCATGCTGCCGGTGGGGGCTGGCACAGGGGTCGGGGCTGGTGTGTGCTCCCCATCTGCACTGCGCTTCCTTGTTGCTTCCTGTGTGGGGTGCTTGCACCTATGTTTCGAGGGCATGGCATTCATTGTGTGGCCAGAAAAAACTCTATCTCTAGATTGCCTTTCGATTCACTTGCCTGGATTTTTGCACTGCTCTTAGTGCTTGCAGTGATCACTTTGATGCTAAATAGGGATCGTTCCTCTCATCATAAAAGACATTTTTACGCTTGGTATTGGGATTTACAGAGGGTCCTAGTGCTTGATATGACAGCCTTTAAAACATAGAAAAGTAGATACTGCTTTACAGCAAAGGAAACTGAAGAAATCATTTATTCCAAGTCACTCAGAAAGTTGGTGGCTTCTCCAAATCATCCTGGTGTCCTGACTAGTTCATAGAGCAAAGTGAAATACAGATTTTTAAATCCATTAGGTTCCAGAATGCAGTAGCTATATGAAAATAGTAGTGTGATTTTACCATGTCATTTTACCTCCTGGCCCACCAGGTGGCTGAAATGAAGTCTAAGCACGTTTCCACACTTAAGAGTCTGCAGCCATTAAGATAAATGTAACATAGAAAAATATGGTACACTGAAGCCAACACATCTCAGTTGAGACTGATGAAGGAGGTGTCAGTTCTCGGTATGAATGCTGGGTGGGTGTAGAGCAGCTTACGGGCCTGGCTAAGCTTTTACTCTCAAAATGAGACATCGTGATTTATCATGTTGAGGGCTACCGTTTTAGCTAGAAGCACTGGCCCTGCTCTGGCTCTTCCAGAAGACAAAAGAGATGGGAACGCTGAGAAAAAAAAAGAGCAACATAAGGCTCTAACATAGATGACTTTCTTCTTTTAAAAAAGAGGGGGGAAGCCGGGCGTGGTGGCTCACGCCTGTAATCCCAGCACTCGGGAGGCTGAGGCAGGAGGATCGGTGCGAGTTCGAGACCAGCCTGGGCTACAAAAGTGAGCTCAAGGCCAGCCTGAACTGCATAGCGAGACCCTGTCTCAAAAAGACCAAAAAAAAAAAAAAAAAAAAAGAGCGGGGAGAGAAAGAAGGGACAGAAAAAGAGAGAGAGCATCCAATTTCCTCCTGTCTTTCCTTCCTGGCCCTGGTTATTTCTGTCATAATCCTTCAGCTGTATCAGTGATCCATGAGTGAATTTATATGGCTCATCTCTCCTTGAGAGCCAGTTAACTAAAGAAAGTATTGGGGTTTCTTTCTCCACACTTCTGAGCATCTTCACAACTTTTCCAGGGGAAAAATACATCATTGGCCAGTAGGGGTAAAGAATCATTTTCCTTCCTTCTTCAACCCCTCCCAACTTAAGAGAGCTGAGCATGAGATGCCCATGTCTGCCCACATCCTACAGTTGTCCACCCAGCTGAGCGCTAACCCCACCGTGCAGCCTTCAGTGGTATCCTTCATTGGCCGAGCATCTCAGTCTGTAGGCTCCGGAAGAGGTTAATCCTAAAATAGGGCGGTAAAATCTTGTAAGATCTTGGCCTAACAACCTCCACTGGTCCTTAAAACCAGCCCACAGCTGACTCAGCTTTCAAGCATGAAAAGTGAGATGAAGAATTTGCCAGAATACTGGCCCTCAGTTGAACTTGAGGTTACAAGGAAGTCTCTCTGTTTTTCTGGGTGGAGGGAGAGGGAGAGGGAGAGACAGGAGCACAGTCAACACTGGCTCCATTATCTTCATGGCCAGGAAAGCCAGAATATCACGGTGAGTGAGCCTGGCTCTCTAGAACCTCCTTGGCCAAACTTTGGATACCAGGAATGGATGCATCAGGGAGGGATCCAGTCTTCAGGGTGTTCGATGATGTATATATTTAAGTCAAGAAGAGCTATTATTTTTCTTGAGACTGAGGGTTTCTTATTCCAGTGTGTCTCACAGTAAGCCCCATTCACGTATCCATTAACATCTTACGTCACAGTCAGTGATTGTCGGGGAGGTACAACACTCCCAACCTCCCCTTGCTCTCCTGTATGGATAAGCAGTTTCAGATAAAATCAAGTGGCACAGAAAATAATACCACAGAAGCTACCTGTTTAAATATGCCTTTACCTGCAGCTGTTTGGAGGGGGATCAGAGAGAGATCAGATAAGACAGGTGAAGACAGATGCCCTTGCAGAAACACCACTGCTCAGGATCAAGCTGGGGAAGCCCCTGGAGTGTTGCTACGCGTTCCACTGACCCGGGCCCAAGTGATAGCCAGGTCCATTTTCAAGTCTTTTCAAGAGAAGGGAAAAGGAAGTAGAAAGAGAGGTGCTTTGGAGCACTAGTACATGCTCAGAGAGGACTGTTACTTAATTCACCAAGTTGATTTCCATTAAAATGGCTACAATTTGGCCCTTCCTTTGTTCTGGTCCTCCCACAAGACACAGTTCCTCACCAGTACTGTGAACCCTGAAGGCAGGCCTAGCAGGGCCAGGCAGGGGCTGGCTCCTCAAGCATGGCCCTGGCAGAAGCATCTTCTTGGCCTTCGGGTCTCTGACGCCTGCTCATGTGCCCTCCCGCACCATGTGGGACACATAGGCAGCTCAGAAAGCACAGTGGAATGCGGTCTGGGAATGCTGCCTGCCTGCCCTGCAGGCGCTGCCTGTGCTTGCCGCTGGCATCTCTGATTCCCCCTGAGATCATGCACATCCTTCAGGAGAACTCCAGCAAAACCTTATGTTCTTGTCCTTCTGGGGAGTAACTTTGCAAACTTCCCATATTTTCAGAGGCAAGGTTCTTTTTTTGCAGAGAAATGTGATGTTGTGAAGAATCAGAAACAGACTGTCTCACCCACTTTGCTCTTTGTCTCTCTCCTTCTGTGTTTATCTTCCCCTTCATTACTCGCCTGCCCTGGGCCCTGACTCTTTAGTGCCTGTCTCTGTGTCACGCACCTTCGCCTTCAGCAGAGGGGACTCTCTGGCAGGCTCCCCAGGTAAACTTGCACGGAGGCCGTGGGTCTCAGTAGATCCAGAGATCCAGTGGGGTTTGCAGAGGGCCTCTGGGCTCTGTACTGTCTGTCCTACGTATGACCTAGTCTCTTCCAGCAGCACTCCCATGAGTAAGGCATAGCACATCACACAGGTAACATTCATCTGTACAACAGCCCAGGCATGACTGATTCAGCAGCATCATTTAGGAATGCACCTTCCAGGATGTATCTATGTGGACCCGTGGAAAAGTGATGGTGTTGAGGGACAGCACGAGGTTTTGCTCGTTATTTGTTTGACTGCAGAGCAGATGGCTAAGAAGTGCATCCAGAGAAAAGGAGGGAGAAATCCTGGGACGCTATACTTTATATCTATCTCTTTTTCTTCCAATATTCCTTCTCCGTGCCCTCTGCCTTTAGCTAACCTTGAACCCATCCTTCTTTTCCTAGCAATGGCGCGATGTGATGGTTGTATTTCCTCTGATTCTATACAATGATGCTGAAATGATGCAAAATTTTGAAAAGAACCTTTCTGAGGTTTAACCTCTCATATTAATTAAATAGAAACCTTCTTAATCAAGTAGCATCTTAGAACTTCAAATTCAAATGGCTGAGCCCAGTGCACAAACTATGCACAAACACAGAGCTGTTTGTGTTGTTTTTATTTCTGGAAGTCAATCTCGTAGGCCCATAGAGCAAGTAAGGCTAAACCAGGAATTGATTTGTATAATTGCCCTCTAGCTAGGAGGTCAGATTTCTTATAGCTTCTGAGCCCCTTGTCCCAGTGCACTCTACCACATCCTCAAGCATCAAGAATGCCGTTGTGTAAAAAAAAAAAAAAAAAAAAAAAAAGAATGCCCTTGTGGTGAGACACGGTGGCACACACCTATAATCCCAACTACTCAAGAGGCTGAGGCAGGAAGGTCAAACTTTAAAACCCAGCCTGTGTCTCAAAATAAAAATTTTGGGGCTGGGGAGATAGCTCCGAGGCACAAGTGCCTGCTGGGCAAGTGCAAGGTCGTAAGTTCGAACCCTGGTCCCACAAAAATAAATAAATAAATAAATAAATAAATAATAAATAAATAAAAATAAAAATTTTTAAAGGGCTCAGAGTAGAGCTCAGTCATAGAGCATTTGTCTAATGGGCACAAGGCCCTGGATTTAATCCAGTGAATTTTTTAAAAATTTCACTTACATTCTGCTGTCTGGAGATAGTAAATGCTCAACATCAAAAAGGCTGTGTCCTGAGACCTGGAATCCCTATGTCTGTAATGTCAAAAGTATTCCTGTTGCCTTCCTGTTCTCCAAAATCGTATTTCTCCATCAAAAGCCATCTGGTTCCTGTGTTTACCTGTTCAAGGCAAACAAGCCACCTTCTCAAATTTCGCCAAATTTTCTCTCTCACTGAATGGTGATTTTCCATTAAGAAAGAAAGTCATCCTTTGTTTTGAGTGCTGTGCCTTCATGAAAACTGCAGGATCGTGCAACCATTGTAAGATGCTAGCCTGGCACCCTTACCAGCATGCCAGCAAAATTACACAGGGCCCCATGATGTACCTTCGAGATCCTTCACACACCAGAAATCTTGGGGAATGCAGAGTGTGCCATAAGTCTTCCACAGAAACAGAAGACACACATTTTAAAGATTTTCAACAAAGAGACTCAAAGCAGGCGTACAGACAACTTAATTGTAATTTCCCAGCTGAAAGAATATTAATTCCAATTAATCAGTGTGTATTATGCCAACCTTCTTAGCAAGCCAGTGTCAGAGTAAAATGACTAATTCTTGCTATACCAACCCTCACAGGAGGGCTGAGACTTCTGCTTCTACTTGACTTGATCCCATGTGCCCTTGAAAGCCCTCTCAACCTTTGGCCCATTCTCCATGACTGTGTGTGTTCGGCCCCACAGCACGCCCGCTAGTAGAGATACAAAGCAAAGCCAGCCTTTTCTTCCTCTTGGTTTAGCTCTGCAGGATGGACGGGTATAGTGGAAAAAAACAAAGCAGGGAGAGCCTTGCTACGCCTCTGGTTCTTTGCCCTGTTTTCTTTGCTGTGGTCTCTCTGTATAGTCAACTACCCAGGCTCCCCAGCAACATGGCGATAGCTGCAAGACCTACTTATAGCCTCTGTCACTCTTGTTTCTGTCCTGTATCACCGAAGAAGAAATCTCAGAAGCCTGGCAGTATGTAGAGAGAAATGTTGGACACCTTTTGGCCACATACTTGATTTCTGATCCAGAAACATATAGATTGTTAACCTCATCTTATACAGAGAAAAAGATAATCCCCTAAATTAGTAAGACTTTCAGTTCCAAAATAAATGGTTATTATTTTATCTGACCTCCTTGAGACATGGTAGAAATTTTGTTCTTAGAAAGCACTAAGGAAAGAGACTGTGACATTAAGCCACTGGGTCGGGGTTATATATAAAGTAAGTAGGTTGAGGGATGAGGATTAGAGTCCAAGTCTTAGATCCTGCACCCTTGTTGCCGGGGACCTCCCTACACTTCTGAATGTAGGCATTTTGCGCATTCTACAGGGCTGTGATTCAGGCCTCTCAGCCATGCTAGTGACAATGGTGTTCATGTTAGGCTGACAGCAGGCGGCCTTGCAGCAAGTACTGTGAAGATATCTGCTAAATGATTGCAAATCATTATGTATGGATGTTTCTTTGTACTTGAGCCTTAATGTCAAATCAGGACAATAGAATGGCTTACCTCAGCATGTGATATAGTTAGCCATGTTTGCAGGTATTTTCATTTAAAATGAAACTCCTAGGGCCCGGCAGGATGGCTCAGTGGTCTAAAGCGCCTGCTTAGGAAAGCTTGGGCAGCTGCAGGGACCAAGGTTTGATCCCCAGTTCGATCCCCAGCACCACTTGCTGCACCAGCCCTGCCCTCAGGGCAGGCTGAGCCGGCCATAAAAATAAATAAATAAACAAACAAACAGAAGTTCTGAAACAAGAAAGAGAGAGACAGAGACAGAAAGAAAGAAAGAAAGAGAATAAAAATATTTTTAAAAAATATAAAAATAAAAAAAAATAAAATGAAACTCCTGGCTGGCCCCACTGTAGATATCCTTCCCCCTCTCCAGATTTATTTCTTCTCTTGGTAATGTAGAGGATGTTGAGTTCACTATAGCAACTCCTTCACATCCACAAATGCAGAGACAGAGAGATGTCAAAACCAACGGTTGTTTTCCGGAGCTCAGTTATCCATGTTTACTGGGCTTTGGGTACTAAGACCATGGAGTTTTCTCCCAGAATATGCAGTGAATCACTAAAAATAGTCCTTCTACTTTGTGAAATGTGGCAAATGGAAATACTCCTCTGGGCTGGCTCTTGCATACTTATAAACATTTGGGAACCATTAAAACTCCGTGTAATGTGAGTTCATCTGGGATCCCACGTTGGGCTAGTTTGCAGAGTTCACTTTGAGCTTTGACAGAGGTCTGACTTGACATTTGGTTGTCTGATGTTAAATACTACACAGAATGGTGAATGGTAATTATCCTAGTTGGTGCTCTTATAAGCCTATGCAATTAAACTCTCCCATCTGATTTGGAGAATCCATGACCAAAAGAAGCTGCGCCCCCGCACCCGCCCCTCACTGATGCTCCAGCCGCTCTCCACAGGCAGCCGTTGAGCCTGCTTTGCTCTCATATCCTCCACCCTGGTACCCTGGGTCCTATCTCCTTATGAAGATTCCCAGGATAAAGGTAGTGTACCAGTAATGAGTTTCTGGAACCCCGACATGGTAGTGCAAAGTGAACAGATTCTGTCTAGCTTCAGTGACACGATGAAACCGCGCTCCCTCCCCTCCCTCATCCTCCACCAGTTTTATCGCAGCACCTCCTCCTCCTCCTCCTCCTCTCAGCCTCAGCTGCTGCAAGCTGCCAGGCAAGACTGATCCTGAAGCCTGCAGAAATGAGGCCTGCCACCCTTCTCAATAGCAGCTGGGGCTCCAGACCGGGGAAGTCCTGCTCCCACCACTTAGGCACATGGGAGCCAATGTAATGCAAGAGCCAGAGTGGAGCAGGAACATGCTGGCTGCCTGATTTACCTCCTACAGACAGGTTCTGTGGTCAGTTTTATGCACTGCTTTTTTTATCTATCCCTTTCCAGAACTCTTTGCACTGTATTTAGGATTTTCTTTGTCACTTTGCTCCCCCAAGCGGTGCCTTCGTGCTTTTAGGAAATGCCACGGGGAATTGTACAACTTGAACTCGTTTGCCATGCTGCTGGGACACTCGTCTGTTACTGATTTCTTCCCCTTTTTATTAAAAGCATTTCTATTTCCATTTGCCTTGCTCAGAAACCTCTGAATGTATGTGCACAATTACTAAAATGCTGAGTCATCAGCATCCTACCTATTGAGGAATGTTGGGCTCTGGGATGCAGAACATCGATCTTGCACAATGCTCGGATGAGGCAGGACTTTCTTTGTCATGGAATAAGATTTATTTTCTCTTTCAAAAATGCTTTTATAGGCCCAAACTTTGTAAAAAACAGTTGTAATTTTGGTGTTGGGAATTCTTCAGAATTTCATGAATAAGCCTTCAGTACCATATTGACTTCAAAACAAAACGGAACAAAAGACATTGTATCCTTCCAGGACCAGCTTGTGCTTGATGTGTGAGTCCCTGGGCATGACGGCAGAGTGACTCCTGGGCTGGACACCATGGGAGGTGAAGAGAACCCTGGGGAACTGGGATGCAGATATGGTCTCCATTTCCCGCAAGAAGTAAAAGTGATTTAGGCAGAGACTTCTGTGGATGGGAAGAATCTGGTTCCCTCTCATCTTCCCTGAATGTATCTTGAATTGTACCAAAAGGGATGAGGATGTAGAACAGCAGGAGTCGGGCAGATGAAGCCCTGGTCCAGCCATGCAAAGCAGGAAATTCTTAAGGCAGGATGGTGCTTTCTTAAGGTGACTGAAGCCCCAGGTCCTGCTCCCATCCTCACCCCTTAGTTGAGTCCAAACTCAGTTGAAGCTAAGACCACTCAAGCAAGATAAGGTTTTCCAGACTACTCTCACTCCAAAGAAGTTGCTTTCCTGGAAATCTACCTACCTAGTGACTCCAAAACTGTCCAGGAGAACAAAACACTCACTGTCTCAGCCAGTTATCTCTCAGGACAGCCACCAAAGGGCTGGCCATGCCAGAGTTTATCAGTCTGTTTTCAAGGGAGCAGGACAAAGATGGAAATGTGCCCTTTTCTGTTACTACTTATAATCACCTTGATGCTTGACTACGTCCTCTATGGCATCAGCCCTGGCCGTGTTAGACCCCCCACCACCTGTGGATGCCCTGGACATCAGACTCCAGGACAACACCCAGCCACGCACACCCCCCTTCATATGCTCTTATTAAACAGACAGACAGAATCCTGGTATCCACTGTAGGCCTCCCTCATGATGCTGGCCATGGCCTGAGGCTCCTTGGATTCTGAGTGTGACAGATTTAACTCTACCCATCTCCATTTCTGTGGTCCTTCCCCCACCACTAGGTTTAAAGAAATTGGATTTCTGGCTCCAGTACAATTTGAGAGCTCTAAGACCTTTTCTTGAACAACATTCAGATTTTAAATAACTCCCCAGAGAAAACCTTAGGTGCCAAGTTGTTCACTGTATATTTGTACTGAGTATCTACCCCAAGCTAGGCACTGCACTAGACACTCTGTGTGCATTAATGATGTCTTCTTTAAGAAGATAAGATCTCTGCCCTCCTGGATCATAGAGTTGAGCAAATCTAATAAGCAAGTGCAAACGTGTAACTAATACTTTGGAGAAGGGCTTTGAAGGAATGAATACAGGTGATGATAAAAGCAGGGAATCTTCTTAGGGTAGCTGGGCAAAGCCTTCAGAGGAGGCTGTGTTTCCAGTGAGAGGCAGGGACCGAGAAGCAAGCCGTGTTGGCAGCAGCTTTGGAGTGTGATGGAGTGAAGGGGTTGCTTGCGTGGTGTGCTTGTGTGGTGGAGATGCTCAAGGAGTCCCGAGGGCTGGAGCAAAGGGAGGAGGCCCCGGAAAAGATCAAGCAGGAAAGCAGGCCTCCGATCATGGGAGTTTCAGAGCCACAATCAGAAGTGTTTAGGCAGGTATACCAGGAGGCTAATCAGTGTTCCAGAATGTCATTCTGGCAGCCAAGGCCAACACAGATTGTAGAGATCCTCTTTTTAATCTATATTTCACTTTCCATAATTTTAGTTACCCATGGTTAACTGTGATCTATAAATATCGAACATAAAATTCCAGACATGGACAATTCATAAGTTTAAATAACTTTTATTTTCATGTATTGTTATAGTTGTTATGAGTTAACAGGGATAAATATTGTATCATAGGGCCAGGGGTATAGCCCAGTGGCAGAGCACTTGCCTGGCAAGCTCAAGGTCATAAGTTTGATTCCTGGTACAAATGAAAAAAAAAAAAAAAAACTTCACTTTATCATGGACATGTAAGAGGTAATTGAAAGAAAATATAAATATTTGAACCTTTTAAACATATTTCTGCAAAAAAGAAAAGCATACTATCAAGAGCAATGGGATAAAAGCCAGGTGTCATGCTGCATCCTTTCCCTGTAATTCCAGCACCCAGGAGGGTGAGGCAGGAGGATTACTCTAAATTTAAGGCCAGCCGTCACTACATAGTGAGACCCTGTCTCAAAAAAATAAAGAGAGAAGGAAAAGAATAATGAGATAGGTATGTTGGAAGCAAGGGAAAGTGTCTTAAGGGTTTGATGATGATGTGGGGTTTTTTGTAATTGGTTTTTAATCTAAATATTCATATTTTATCATGCCTCACTGATCAACTGTTTACGTCAGTTTCTGCCAAATAAAAACATCACAGCAAGCCTTATCCACCTTACTTACTAGATCTGACATCATGCAACTTCAGGCTTTTCCTCAAAGTCCAAAAGATCATAAGGCAAACATTTTGAATTAATTCAGGATGTTAGAACATGCACAGCAGTGCAACTACAGGTCCGTACAAAAAGGACTCACACAACTGCTTCAGAAGGATGGGGGAGGAACTGGCAAGATAGCTCAGCAGACTAAGTGCCTGCTTAGGCAAGCGCAGGGACCAGGACACCACATGCAGCTCCAGCCCCGCCCCCTGGGCATGCTGAGCCAGCCACGGAGATCGGGCATGGTGGCACACACCTGTAATCGCAGCACTGGGGAGGCTGAAAACTGGAGGATCACTATGAGTCCGAGCTGCATAGTGAGACCCTGTACCAAACACATAAAATAATAATAATAATAATAATAATAATAATAATAATAATAATAATAAAAATAAAAATAATGGGGTGTGTGTTCCAAGCAAGGGGAAGTTGTGAGGAAGGATTGCTGGCAGTGTGTCCTGCTGTAACCAGATCCTTAATGTTTTACTGTATTTTATTTTATTACACTGTGTATATCTAGGGGAAAACAGAATACTTAGATTGGATACTGTCAGGGGTTTCAAGTGAGGGTCGTGGAACCTGCCCCCACAAATTAGGTGGCCCACTTTATAAGGTCACAAATGGGGACAGCAGGCTGTTAGGCAAAGGTGACAGTGCCTGGATTTGATGGAGAAGAGACACAAAGGATGGGCATATTGTGCTGGAGGTGGCACTCCGTGTTGGGCTGCGGGAATGGCAGGAGTCAGAGGCGACTGCAGGTTCCTGGACTGAGTGACAGCAAACGGTTACCCAGAAGGACCAGATAAAGTACGAATCCTAAATTCTATACTTAAAACAAGGCAGTGATTATTATGATTCCAATGAGAAAGTAATTCAACCTATTGTTTTTTTAATCTTCTTGTCACATGGTTTGGCAGACAGTGACAACTTAGCAGCTTAAGGGATTGCCCACCTCTATGACTCAATCAAATAGGTGTTAATCAAATATTTTGATTGATGGCAGCATTGGCTGAAGAGGCAAAATTAAATTCTCAAGGCTCTACCACCCAAAAGCAAGGAGCTTTGAAAAATGTGTTTCGTCTTTTGAGTCCCTGAACATTATAATCTGAGCTATGGAAGGCCTCTTGTTCCCGTTTTTGTTTGTTTGTTTGTTTGTTTGTCTGTTTGTTGGAAGAAGGATGGAGTGGTTTTGCTGGCTTTGTGCCTTTGCCTAGCGCTGTCTCAGGGTGGAGGTGATGCTGGGGTCACTTGCAGCACCTGTCTTCTGTTGACCTGAGGGACGGTAGTTCAGAGTCCATTTCGAAACCAAGTAACAAGTCTATTTGAACTTCCCAAAAGAAACTCCTTACAGTGTAAAAAGCCAACCAGATGTTGAGGACTTAGGCAGAGCCTATAGATTTTTTCCAGCCCCTTCTTAGACCAGTGCTGCCCCCAGGTGGGTCAAGGATTCACCAAGCCAAGGGCATGTGCCCACCTGACTCCCCTGTTCTTCCTACATCGGATTTCAGGTGTGAAGGACCCTGATAATCTCACCCGAACCATTCTTGGTGATAGCAGATTCAGAAGCCTTGGGACAGGGGCCGTTTGCTAGCACAGAACTCCTACAAATCAAACTGCTCTTTCAGATGGCTATACACGTTTTGAAGGACAAGAGCGGGGCATATGTTAACAGTCTGTGAATAAGACTTACAGTTTCCAAGTACCATATCCATGCAACTTGTGGACCTTTTGTTTGGACTCTTGTCCCTAATTCTGCCAGTGTTTTGGCAGGCCTGAGTTAACCCCACTAAGACATATCACTCTGGTGAAGATTGATTGTCTATGCTGTGACACGATTTTCAGGGAAAACCTAAGGCCATGGCCTTTCTAAAATGGGTTTGTCACAGGTGCAATATGTCAGCCTAACAAGAGGTTTTATATTCTGGGTTAGCAAACCCCACTCACGACTGTGCCCATGTATTTGAGTTTCTCTTACACCAAATTTTAAAATAAGAACCAATAAAAACAGTGGGCCTCTTCTGCTGCTGTCTGGAGAGGAACAAATGCCCAAGCCCCTGGCTGGGAGA
This sequence comes from Myocastor coypus, assembly GCA_004027025.1. Lineage (NCBI taxonomy): Eukaryota > Metazoa > Chordata > Mammalia > Rodentia > Myocastoridae > Myocastor > Myocastor coypus. Next base: position 19,118 of record PVJA010009540.1, read on the forward strand.
GGCACAGGAGGGATACCTAGGCCTCAAGGGAATGAAGCCCCACAAAACACCAGGGCTCCTCACTGGCTCTGATGGGAAGGTGAGGGCCCCTCCCCGAACCCGGTGCTACAGTCTCCTGATAATCCTGTTGGACCTCAGTAAACAGCGCCTTTTTCTTTCTCCCTCCTTCCACTCCCTGTGTCCCCTCCCCACTCCTCCTCGTCTTTTCTGCTCCCTCTTGTCTTCTCTCTCCTCTTCCTCACCATCTGCAGTAAACCGATCCCCTTCTCGCTGCAGCGGGTTGAATCGATCAGAGTCTCCGAATAGAGAGCGCAGTGACTTTGGTGGGAGCAACACGCAGCTGTACAGCAGCAGCAACAACCTCTACACGCCTGACTACTCAGTCCACATCCTCAGCGATGTGCAGTTTGTGAAGGTAATTCCCCCGGGAGCGCAGCCCGCTCCTCTCTCCGGCCGGCAGTTAGCTGGGGAACGTGGACAAGAGGAGCCATCCCTAGTGGTCTTATACAGCACCTTGCCCCCTGTCCCAACGTAATGCAGGGTGGTAATTGTTCCTTGGCTTTAGAACGGCCCTGTTATGTCATTAAACCTTGTTATTATTCGGTAGTCATCACTGTCAAAATCTCCTGATCTCCGTTTTTCATGTGAGAAACTGAGACAGAAGGCAATAGCAAGGACGATGAATGTCTGGCAGAGTGATTGCTTTTGGATCCCCTACCACTGGGAAAGGTATTGGCATGGGTTGGTCTTATTACTTTTTTTCAAGACCAAGTTGCAGGTGAGTAATAAGCCAAGGGCACAGAAGAAGCCACGCTGTGATTTTACAATAATATTGTATGCCTGATAGTATAATTTTGTACCTTAATACTTAAATTTTAAAGCACAAGTGGGCCCTTACACTAACTGAAAGTGTTGTGTAGAAAATCTTGACATTCCCTTAACATCAGGCCACTAAGCTATTAAGGTGGGTTTTTTTTGTTTTTTTTTTTTTTGTTCGTTTGTTTATGTATTTAGTACAAGTTCTACAGGGTCTCACTACACAGGTCAGACTTGTAGGATTCCTTCTGCTTTCAGCCTCCTGAATGCTGGGGTTTAGCATGCCACCACACCATTTCAGTGGCAGTCATAGTGCTCCGTGGAGGTAGGGCCAGCACAGCTTCTGGAGCTGGGGACCAAACCCCAGTCACTGCACTCTGTGTAAACAGGCACTTTCATCTACTGAGCTGTCTCACTAAGCCATGAAGAGAGCCACTCTTCAAAGCCCCACCCTTTACCTTGCCATTAGAAGAGCCTTTCCCACCTTTCATTGGGATCGGCATTGCACAAAAGCCTTTTAAATTTCCCCCCTTTTCTCTCACTGCGCTATTCGTTTTGTTTCCTAGCACTGATCAAAAGCAAACCCTAAACAAACTTTGGTCTGCAGTCTTGGCTAGAGTTCACATATCGCAGCCCAATGAAGGACCCACTGAGGGTACTTGGTAACTATTTTCCTAGCTGCAGGCTGGGTGACAAGACAGGTTCTGGGACCACACAGGTAGGAGAAGGCCCTTCCCTCTTGTCCAGAGCGTCCCCCCTGATGATTTGGACATGAAGCTGGCTGGCTTTCTCTGTCCCAGAACCATGCAAACATCTTGAGCTAAAATTGATGTTCGCTGATAAAAGTAACCATGAAAGATGTAGCCGTGAAGAGGTAACCATGGAAAATTACTAGCAGGAGAGACATGACCTGGAGGATAGGTTAGAATAGTAACTACTGTGTAGGGATACTCTGTAAACACTAAGTCCCTTGTCTGCTTTGTCCATTTACTCTCCTGCCACGCTATCAGGTAGGCACTACTCTCCTTCCCACTGTTCCGATAAAGACCGAGAGGGTTAAAGAGTATAAGATCATGTGACTAGTAAGTGACAGAGTGACGCTTCAGAGTTGAGTCTGTCTGCCTCCAGAACTCAAGCCCTGAAGCCATTGGGCATGGGAGAGAATTATAGGAAAGCAGAGGCTGGGGGAAGTTACCAGAGACTAACCAAGTCTTACGGGTGTGTGACTGGACATTTGTCAAGTCTAACACGACAGGGAGATTAAGCCTCAGAGAGCGACAGCCTCTGGCTCTTCTCCCTGTGGTTTTCAGCCTGTTAGCCCTTTCACTGCTAATGCTGCTGACCTTCCTCAAAAGGACAGGTAAAGAAAAACATGGGTGGAGAGAAACTCTGCTGTGGCGAACCTCAGCAGTTAGAGGTGCTGCCCAGGATTGAGGCAGGGTGGGAAGTCAGGATAGGAGTGTGGGGTTCCACCGACAAGCTACGAGGGTGAAGGCAGCCAGCTGCTGCCTTTCTAGAGCTTACGTGACAAGAGGGAAAAGATGACAAACAACAAGTAAACACCCAGAAAAGAATCTAGATATGTCCAAGCAGTGCTAAGAGCCTGGGGAGAAGCAGGTCCATGGGATAAGCAGGGGATTGCATGGAGAAGGCCAGGGTCCTGCCTGCCTTTGAAATGGCTGTTAGAGCATCCTGAGAAAGACAGTTTGGCAGAAACATGAAGAGAGCTGGGATGAATATTCTACAAAGAAACAGAGATGAGGAAGGGCATGGTAGGGCCAGGACCTGAGCGCCAGCCCATAATGAGCAAAGCTGGGACCAGGTGTGAGCTGGAAAGGGGTCTTCAGGCCAGAGTACGCAATTTGAATTCTGTTTCAAGTGCACTGGGAATTTTTGTCAAGTTCATTTCTTGGGTCTTTTCATTTTGGTTGCTGTAAGAAATTGCCACAGGCCGATGGCTAAAACAAACATTTCCTTTTCAGTCTAGAGCAGTGGTTCTCAACCTTTCTAGTGCCATGACCCCACAATACAGTTCCTCATGTTGCGGTGACCCCAAACCAAAAAATAATTTTGGTGGCTACTTCAAAACTGTAATATTGCTACAGTTATGATTTAGAATGTAAATACCTGATATGCATTATGTATTTGTTTGACCCCCGACAGGGTCACGACCCACAGGTTGAGAACCGCTGGTCTAGAGGATGGAAAATCCCAGGTCAAGGTGCTGGCAGATTCCACATCTAGTGACAGCCTGGTTCATGGTCTGCAGATGTCCTTTTCGTTGTACCCTCATATGGAGGACAGGAGAGAAAAGAAGTGTGTCCTCTTATAAAGGCACTCATTCCCTCTGTGAGGCCTCATCCTCAGACCTCATGCCCCCCAAAAGCCCCACCTCTAGATACCTGCACCCTGGGGATTAGGTTTCAACATAGAGATTCTGAGGGGACACATTCAGTCCACAAACCATTGGTAAACTCACAAGAGCAGTGTGAAGACTTGACTTCCTGTTGTGCAGAGAACAGGGCATGAGATTCCTAGGGAGCCAGGTTTGATGAGCCCAGAGTTTTTTGAAGCATTACCAGGCTGGCGTAGATTGACGAGTATCTTTGTAAGAAGAAGTTGGCAGCCCCTCCAAGAGAAATGTGCTAAGACAAGTGCTTAGCAGGCCATTTGCAAGAATTTTCCTAACACCTACAAAGCATCGCATAGCTCCATTCCAAAGGCCTCGAGAAAAGGAACACTCTACAAACAACGAGGCACAGAGCAGGGCCATCTCTTCCCTGATCCAAGACACTGGCCGCTTGGGGAACCCCGATTCCAAGGAGCAGGTTTCTATCTTTTTCTCAGACTGAAGGGCCTTACAGAGCCACCAGCCAGTACACAACACCGATGTTTTTTTTCCACCCAGATGTTTTGATACCGAGAAGACTAAGCAATTACAGCATTATTGAAAAGCATCTTTAAACCTATGGATTCCATCCCTAACATCTTTTATTATAATGGGTAGTCAGACCTGCCCAAGGGAACTTGATGAGTTAAAGCAACTGGTTTTGGGGTTTTTTTTCATTTGTATGTATTTGGTACAGGTCTCACTACACAGTTTGAAGGATTTCTTTCTTTCTTCTTTTGTTTGGCTGGCTGAGGCTACCTTATGGGGAGGTCTGGGGATTGAAGCGCCGACCCGTGTGCCTGCCTGGGATTGTAGGGATTGTAGGCACAAGCTCTTAAACCACTAAGCTGTCCCCAAAGCCCCCCTCACTATGCAGTCCAGACTCATAGTGATCCTTCTGTTTTCACCCTTCCCAGCACTAGGATTGCAAGCATGTGCCACCGTGCCCAGACTTGGTTGCTGGCCAGAGGTGGGGCCAACACAGCATGCAGGACTAGGGATTGAAGCCTGGTCCCTGGGCTGACCAAAGCAGATGCTTAGTCTGCTGAGCTATCTCACTGGCCCTTGAAGCTCCTGTTTTAGTAAAAATGTCTATTTTAGCTTAGTTTTCTCCTATAACCATACAATACATTAAAGCTGAAAGGTACCTCCTCCTGATTCAGTAGACTTGTCAGGCCCACTGTTTAGGCTGTTGTGCTATCTGCTTCCCTCACCTGCCTTCCCTACCCCTGGTAGCCCCAGGAGAATTTTGAGGGTGATTAAGAGAAGACTATGTGGAATAGTCATCTTAGTTACTTTTAACTCATTGCTGGAATAAATACCTCAAAATGAAGGAAGGAAAGGTTTATTTAGCTCACAGTTACTGGAGGTTTCAGTCCAACCAACCAGGGTAGCAGAGAGCAACAGCTCTAGTCTGTCTCTCTGACTCTTCATATTACATTCAGGCTCTCTGCCTCAGCCTATCCACCTTAGGCTACACCCATAATCCCAGGAGTACTTATAACACATAATCCCAGGGATCATGGATCAAGTCTCAAACTCTAGATCAGTACTAAAACACATAATCCCAGTGACTCATGAGTCAAGTCTCAATCTATAGAAGTCCCCACCCCATGACTGCACGAGGCTTTGGGGGAACAACTAGACATGAATCATAACAATAGTGTTTTCATAAGCCTGATACCCACTGCTGGTTTCTGAAGATCTATTCAAGTCTAGCAAACCCAACCTCCAGAAGCAAGATATGTTCCAAAGTGAGATCGGGACACACATCTGATGCTTGTGTGGGAAAGGCCTAAGTGAACCGTGCTTCATTAGTTAAGAAACCCAGGTTTGATCTTTAGCACCTCCTCCAAACAAAGTCGTCAGCTAATTGTGAAGGTATTAAAAAATCTTTGTTGTTGTTTTTTTAAATGGGTACTGTACGTATCATTATTAAACTAAGAATACTTGGCAGATAGTTTACAACCTGCATTGCGTGACCTTGACCAAGATACCCATCACCACCTTGTGGCAGAATCCCTCTACTGCAGCCTCGAAAGTGCCTGTCTCAAAATTAAAGGCTAAGGGTGTAGCTCAGTGTGAAGGCCCTAGGTTCAATACCAAGGTGGGGTCGACGGGGGTTGGAACCCAAGCGATTGCTAAGAAATGGTTTTCTCTATAACATGAAGAGAAAATAAAAACCTGTTATGTTTTTTGAAAAGCAGTTTGATTCCTTCAGCCAGTCTATCTATATAAAATCATCTGCATTTTAAAATGGATTAAGTCCTATGTAGAGAAAGAAAACATAAGTAACAGTGAACAGTGCTAGGCATGAAGTAATTGATTACAAAATGACGTGGCACTTGTAAAACACTATGTTGGTAGGAGAGCGTATGAATGTTTAAAAATCAGGAAAGAATCAGATGCCATGTTGGGGACGAACATGTGAAAGACAAATAGGGATGGTGCGGTCAAGGGAGGCTGCATAGCCACAGCTCTGGGCTGGGGAGCAGTAGGGGCACTTGACTTTCCAAAGCTAGACCTGCTGAACCTTTGCTGCTGTGTAATAGAGTAGAAAAATGGGGCCCACCCAGACATGCTGCAAATACAAAATGCGCGATGGATGTCAAAGCCTTAGTACAAAACATAGAATGCAAAACTCCTCAATTTTATAAATTGCATGTTGCTGTGGAACATTTTGAATAGATTGAGTCAGATGTTATGTCTGATAAAAATTATGTCATCTGTTTCTCTTTCATAGCTTTGCTAAAAAATAGGAAATTGCCTAGGTAGCTCACTTTCTATTTCTACTTGACAGTACATGCTAGATAAAAATAAGTTCTCCTATCAGGGAAATAGGAATTAGATATTGGATGTGGAGCAGGTCGTCTGAGTGAGGAGGAGGACGAAAGGAAGAGTGAGGTAATGGTACAGAAAAAGGCCAAAATATGCTAAATGATAGTCACGTATCATTTTACAAGCTAAACCTCACTATTCTATATTACAAAAATGCAAGAATAAAATATTGCATAATAATGAAAATTATTTCATTTTTAACTGATAAATGATCTCATTGTCTTTCTTTATGTTGTTATATGATAGTTTTTTTGGAGGGGGGGGGGTTGTGGTGATACCAGGGATTGAATTCATGACCTTGCATTTTCCAGGCAAGCACTTATTCTACTGAACTATCTTCCTGGCCCCTATGATAGTTTTATTTACCTATTTAACTCAGCATATTCACTGAGTCCTATAACTATGTGTTTGGTTAGTGAAATAGGCTTTTATATGCTATCATTGTTCCAGGACTTTTTCTCTTGAATAATAATTTTTTTCCAATGATTTGGGATGTATAGAGCTGAAGTACAAATATTCTCCTTCGCCTAACAAGTATTAAAAATGTAAGTAATCTGGGCCAGTGAGATGGTTCAGTGGTATAAAGCATCTACTTAGGTAGGAAAACTTAGGCAAACTCAGGGACC